>JAULBU010034030.1:0-35897 GCA_032358235.1 Odonthalia washingtoniensis
CCCATATTCACTTATCACTTAATGATAGAGGAAAAGTGACTCATTGGATGATATCAGAGGTGTAAAAAACAGGTTCCTCGAGGCGTATACAATCTAAAGCAATGAATCATTTTCCAAAATTATTGCGATCTGGCGTTCTTGCAAATATTATGCGAGAAAAGCGTTTATGGGAACAACAAAATAATTTTATTTTTACTATTCACATGTCTGCGCAGAGAAGTGAAGTTATGATGTCGGTTGTATCAACAACAGCTTTTGGTAAAAGTTGAATAAGAAGCAAAGCTGTAATTGGGCGGGAGAAAGTTTGAACCATGGGTGGTAGCACTTGAAGTTGATTTGGTATCAGAATTTGATCTTATTCGTAAGTTAGGACTCAAGATATCATCTACAACTTTTTTGGTTATTGCAAAAGATATGGTCAAGAATTCAGAAAAAGAATCAAATTTTGCTAATACGTGCTCGTCACAAAGTAATACATTGGAAAAAAGGATTGAAGCTATCGGATTCGAGGTTTTGAAGGCAATATACGAGGAGTCTGTTACAGAACCGGTCCTAAATGATGGATCTTAGAAGAGTGTTGAGTCTCTGGCTCAAAGAAACGTGTGCAATTAAACGCCGTTTGCCTAATCGTAAGTGGGTTTTGATCATGGATAATTGTTCTGGTCATAATGAAACACGAGAATTATTATCCGCACTGACCTCAATCAACACTGAAATAAGACACCTTCCTACCAATGCAACAAACTTATTACAACCGACCCATTCTTTTAATATTCAAAGATCAAAGCCGCGTGGACAAATAGATGGGAAGAGTACAAGGATAGATTTTTCCTGACAGTAATTGATTCGGGTTCGTAGGGGTCAAATTATGGTACCATAACCAATCCAGGAAAGGTATGTTTTTGAAAATTGCTGCATTAGCCGCTATGGATGTTTATTCCCAGTGGGAGGAAAACGGTTTAATATATGCTGGAAAGGCAATGATGCGTTGTGGGTTGGTGAAACAACCCAATGGTTTGTGGTAGATATCTCAATTATTTTCTCACCTTCACAACATTATTGTAAAGCACAGGATTTATTTTGATGGATTAGATCCAGATGCAGAACCGGTTGCCCCTGTAGCTTGAAATTTCAATGTCTGAACATCTAATAAACGTTTCATTACATTAATGTTCTTGAAAATTAATTAATTAATTTTAGTAACATTAGTTAGTTTTGGAGCTTTCTTCTAACCTTCATGTGATTCAAATAATGATATAATTAAATTAATGTTACTGACATACATGTGCGACGTTTTTTCCTGAAGAAGGTACATCTAATTAAAGTTGGTAACATTAAATAAACTTTTCAGTGTACTGTCTGACCGTACTCGTCGGCGTGTTTTGTGTCTTTTCCATTGTTAAACCAATTTCTCCATCCTATGTTATTTCCCCATCCTGCGTTTTTGACACGAAAATTGCTAAATCTTTATAACCCTCCAACGAGTGCGGTTTGTGTGTCAAAGAAGTTTGCCAACCGAACACGTGAAAATCCAACTTATTCAAATTCATCAACTTCTAAAGCGAGCTCTAGTCCCCAAGAACAGCTTTGTTGAGACAATGGGCGGGGTTGATGTGTCCGTGTATCGAATTGAGACGCGAGAGCTCACCATTTGCAAAACTTTTGCGTAACGAAAAAATGTCAATTTGAAGTCCTTTGTCATTCATGTCGCTGTATTTGGCGATACAGTCAAAATTGTCTTCGAATCTACATAAGCTTTTACCTTTTGACGTTGCAACACAGCTGTGACTATGTTTCATAATACGTATGCGTGGTCGAATGATCTAACAAGCCCCTCCACCTCCGCGGCAATAACGGAGCGCGTAACGCGATTTCATCGATTACTTGCGTAGTGGATGATGTTTTCAGAATCATGTTGATTAGTAAAAAGAATTTCTTGACCGAGTTGGCTACGAAAGTCGCGATCGTTCCCAAACGCTGCGTCACTGATGAGTACCATTCGCACACTATCCATGTCCAACTTACAGAAATTAATGCCCATTTTGGCCGTTTATTGAAGGTGGGCAACGGCCTTTAAAAATAGTTTAATATTTAATGGCATCGTGGGGTCTTTGCCAGTTTCTACAAGCTAAATGGCGGCGCCTATTTAGGGGTGTACACAAACACCAATTTACTTATTGAGTGCGCCGGAGCTCGTGAACTTTGCTTGAATCTTGAGCGTGTGAGGCGGGATATATTATCCTTTTTGGTAGTGTCAAAGTACACTGGAATTTACGAAACGACAGTATTCGAGGGCGATGGTAAACATATCCAAATGGTTGAATAAATCCACGAGTATTTATGGTAGTGTAGTAAATGTAGCAGCGGTGCCTAAGGAGAGTAAATTTCACGGACTCTGGATTACTGCAGCGATGTCGGATACTGAATAGCAACGTTAGTATTGCGCATATTGAGGTTTCGAGTTAGAAAGGGGTCTCATAAGGTGAACAGTGAGGCATTAAAAAGGGTGAGAGGTCATATGTCTGATGTCGGGGTCGGAGATCAGACGTTGGAGAGAAGGTAATACGTATCGGGTGTCCGTATCAGTGCGGGGGGAGGTTGACTTAAGGTGTTTGGATATCAATATACTAACGGTGTCGATAATTAAACAGTGTTATAATGTAGATAATTAAGTGAAGAAAAGCAAAAAGGCGGGAGAAAGGGAATGGTGCTGGTGGCATTGTTATAGTAGGTAATAATGCCATAAGCGAATCCAAGACACTGATCTTCGTAGGCGGAAGAGTTAGTAGTAGACCAAGATAATCCACGTGTATATTGTAAGCTGGGATATTTAGATCCAACTGTATCCGCGGTCCATTTTGTGGCACACGTGAAGCATCCGTAGTTGGATTACTTAGAGGTAGTTCGTGTATAGTGTGGGTAGTATTGCTTTTAGCTGAAGAGGTCAGTGGCTGGGTTAATCAGTCCACCCATTCGCTTGGACAGGACAATGACAAAAGGAACTGAATGATACATACTAGTATCATCGTTAAGTTAACTTGTCAGATAAATCATACAGTTATGATCATTGTTTTGAAAATTATAGGAAGAAGAGATCTAATAATACACCAGTAACAACGTTTAGTGTAATTCGTAAAACAAATCATACACTTATGATCATTGATAAAAGTATTTGGAAGGAGATTATATATTGATACCAGTATCAAAGTTCAAGTGTAACTTGTGAAAAAATCATATAAAATAAAGATAATTGTTGCAGGATGATGGAGGAAGAGATGTAATTAGTACCAGTATAGGTTGTGGAAGAGAACGTAATTAATACCAGTATCAAAGTTATCACCAGTAAAACAAATCATATATTTATGATAATTGTTACAGAATTGTGGTGGAATAAATTGTAATTAATACCAGTATTATGATTAATGATTAGTCCAAAATGTGAACAATTCATATATGATCATGATAATTGTTACAGGATAGTGGCGGGAGAATAGTTTTTTATTTTATATATATATTTTAGTTTTTTATGTGTATTCCGCTTGTTATCGATGTTGAGTAGGTAAAGGTAAATTTGAAAGTATGGATGAAAGAGGGAGAGGGAGCCCATATGTTGGTGTTGCGGTAGAAGGCTGAATGTTAATTGAATTTCAGTTGGAAGACTAAGGTGGCGACAATATAGTTCTAGTGCAAAACGTTGTTTCATAAAAAAACTAGAATGGATTAATATGGATCCTCGCTGCAATGTCTAACGATCCACTGAACTGGATTTGGTACCAGGGAGGCTGAAGACAAGATGTTCCATAGAGTGGCTCGATCCATAGTCTTGGTGAGTTCGTTGACCACGTTTGACTCAGAACGGACGAGGCCGATGCTTTAAATATCTTGTCGTTTGAATCCTTCTCTCGCTGCCGTAACGTACAACATAAGGCTTTTCTCGGAAGTACGGGACCCTCTTAGGATTATTTCAAAAAGGAATTTACTATCCGTGAAGAGGTTGACTTGGACGCTGCAGTTGAGGAGAGTGCTGAGTTTTAAAGTGAGATTGGAGGAGCTGTCAAATTGATCTGAAAAATCGATTACCTCAGCTGCCATTGCCGAATGGCATAAGCGCTTGGCTTTGTATGATTTAAACGTAATAGGAATTGTAGTGGAGTTCTCGTCAGATAAGAATACTATAGAACCAAGCTGTGAAGAATGGTTTACATTATTACCAAAAGATGCGTCACTAAATCCTATTACCTTTAAAGTTGATTCGTCAAGCGTAGGAAACGAAATAATGATTTCGTAGTGTTGGGAATATCGTATCGCTTTGTTCAGTTGTTGAATGAAAGTAGAAGCTGTAGTAGTGGAGTTACTTCAAGTTATATAAGCAAGTGTTGGTATCTCGTACAGGCAGTCAGGGCGCACGTGTGAAATCCATGTTAGGCGCATCCGCATTGAGTGGAGTTATTTGAATGTCGCATTGCGATGTAGTGACTCCAGTTTTCGCATTTAGTGACGTCGGGTCTGTTGAATAGTCGAGTAGTTGTTGTACTGTAGGCGAAACCCGGCGAAGTCGCTCCGCAAAGAAGTGGCAGGTTTCATGTCGAAGCGCGATTCAGTTTGTAAGGAAATCTTTTTGAATGTATGGTCGCCTACCCTCAATACGTCGTCGACATAATTACCGGAAATTCCAGAAAGATAACCGTTGTTGAGGATGCAATTGAAGGAAGGGTCCGATCGTAGTTTTTGAATTCTCAGGTCGTTTAGGTGCTGTCGTTTCAGGGTCTCGAACGATAAGTCGCCTAACTCAGACAAACCGTAGAGGGACTAGAGTATTTGCATACATTAGTCCGGCAAGAGGTCGAGTTCGAGAATGCTGGAATCGAGAAAAAGTTCTCGTTCCAGTGGAATCGCGGACTGCAAGTATGCCTGTGTCACATCAGAGGTCCCGACATTAAAACCATGAAGAGGCACAAGTGCTAGTGAGAGGCTGATAGAGGCTGATTGCAGAGTTTGAGACAAGTGCTCCATGAATTTCTTTAACTTCTCATGGTTTCTTCCAATCAAAAATCTCGCATTGTGGATGATTGAACCATCTATCGCCTACTTGAAAGTGAGGAAACATCTTCCAGGAAGTACATTTGCATCTTGAGGTGCATCTTCTCCCAATATTACATGCAACGTTTTCCTTTAAATGAAGTTCGCAATTTCGCCCTTCCTGTACTGTATCATTTTCGGCGTTCTACTTCTTGTGCCTTTTAATGGAATTAATTCTGTTAAGAAAACATCCTCTTGGAAGCAGGGTGATCTGAAGTTGTGAAAGGTGCTATTGATTTCGCCGTTAATGCCGTCGATAGGGAGCTGGGGAATATGTAGTGCTTGACCTGAGTGATGGAATAGGGACGGGGGTTGTTACCAGGGATGTCGAATATGTGTACCATCTTCGTATGTCGATCACATGATGACACTTTAAAGGGGCCGAGGTATCCCCCGTTCTTCTGTAAATGGCCTTTTTCAGGCCAAACTAGGACTTCATCGCGCCGGGATCGTAGACAGCGCCGGGACCTTTCGGAACGTAATGTTGCAGAGCTCGCTTCATGCGCATCGCATCCATAATTTATTTCATTTCAGAACGCGTGATTAAATCACCACCACCACTTTAAGCTGTAGTCAAGCAGCGGTCGTACTCTGCAGGCATGTTAATCCTTGGGTATTCGCCGAAGAGCAGGTTGGAAGGAACCAAGCCATCTGGGCCCGCAGTGTCATTCATGGTCTTAACCGCGAGTGCAAGCAGGAGTTCAAACTCGGTTTATGGATCTTCCATGAATAGTTTTCAGACCGTAGTTCAAATGGGTTCGTGGAACCTTTCCCAGATGTTTAATCCATTATGAGCCTCAATGCCTGTCTTTTCTACTTGAATGTCATCCAGAGCGGCCATGTGTATGAAGCAATCACCAAAATGTACTTCTCTGGTCTACTATCACTCTATTAGTTAGACCAGTATAAATTGCAGATCAGGTTTTGATTAGCGATTGCCAGATGGTGCGTGTCCCCATATTTTTCAGGTAATTCGCGGCGCTAAAATGCGTTCCTTCGTCGATAATATGGAGAATGGTTTATTTCATTTCCTTTAGAGTTATGTAGAAGACGTCTAGAAAAAACATTTTCTGAAACGGGCGCTATGGGAACTAACAGAGACTCGAAAATGCAGCGTCGCTGAAGTGACTCGTTGACAAGGACTACACCTTGCGGTAATATCTTTCAATATCTTGAGTGTAGTCGGGTCAGCGTCTGAGGTGCTGGTGTAGCGCAAGAGGTTGAATATCTTTGCAGGAGTAGTGAAAAAAACGAACGGTATAGACTTTTCAAGTCACTTTTGGTGAAATTTATGTCGACAGTCTGTGTTGTGGCAAGCGGGGTGTAGATGTGGGAATACGGACTCCTGCTAAATCTGAATGATAGGTTCGAAGGAGATAAGTTGGTATTGATGTTCAAGTGGAAGTCGATTTCGGTCACAGCCAGCTTACAAATTACGCTTTTTGGCGCTTCGCTGTCAACACAGAAAGATCTGAGATGATCATGTAAAGTAGATTGGGTTACGTTGAGGTCAAAGCTATTGCAATTAATAACGTTTGAGTCATCTGGCTGTTCGATGAAGTGTTGAGGCGGAGTGTGGCTAGGATCTTGGAGCTTAATTCCAGGTGGGGATGAGCCGGTGTAGAAGGGGTGGTTGGGGTGACTTGTGACCACCGTTTTGTCTAGAAGGTTGTCATCTTCGTCACTATTGGTCTTCAGGGAAAGGTTTACTAAGACTGGCATGTTGAATGTGTCAGCTTCATCAATTGGCGGATCATCGTCCATCGGAGTACCTATGGTCGAAGTATCAAATTCAAGAGATTCTTGTCCGTATACATTAATCACATCTGATAGCAACATAGATGGATTTCTCACCATTGCGTCACCTTGTTGAATTGTACTTCTTAGATGCACCCAGTGAGCATCTGTGCGGAGGGGACCATGGTGAGGATCCACATCTATAACATTCAAGACGGTTCATGCGCTGGCGAGAAGTGGAGTTCAAGTAGTGCTGCCAGTTGGACAAGGGGAACGGTCGATTTGGTTGCTTATTGCTTCTGTTGGATCTGCCGGTCGGGCAGCGGTTGTTTTGATGTCTGAAACTCTGTCTAGATTGGGCCTATTTGGGTATTGACCCAACAATTTCAGTTGAGAATAGTCAGGTGTTGGTTGATTGGCAAAAGAAGTTTCTTTTTCTGAAGCTATGGAGTGGGGAAGAGCATTTTTAAACGTATGAAACGTATGATTGCCACTAATCCCGTTAGTACGCGGAATCTTTGCCCAGTCAAAGGATGCTATAGCTGAAGAAAGAACTTTCAATTTGTATTTATCGTTCCGGTAAATCGACACACACTGGGGATTTAGCTTGTTGTTATAATCGCAGATCTTGGACAGTTCAACTCCTTCATCCGTTACCTCAATTTTAATAATGAATGTTCTCAGATCGAACCGATAGAGGCTAATTTGGATTTCCTTTTGCCGATCGGCTGAGTCAAACTCATTTCACATGATTGTTGCTATATCGGAGAAGGACATTGATATAACGTAGTTGGTCAGGTAGAAAGTACGTGCAGGCTCTTATAAGATGTTTACGAAAAAGAAATCCTGCATCTCATCTGATAGATGTAGCTGAGTAGGAAAGATTTCATAGTTCCTTATTGTGTTTGTTACGCTTTCATAAACATCACCAGCAAAAGTGTTGTCCTTGAAATTCAGAGCAATTGATTGCCATACCTGGCCCGGTACCAATTTTTTGAATTGGTGCAGTGGTTGATGGGTCACTAGGGTTGTGGTTGTCGTGGCGCGTGTCTGGGTGAGATGGAGGTTGGTGGCCGCGAAGTCCTTTGGGGTGGTGATTCACCAAGGTTGGAAGTTTCAAACTGGATGCGGGCTGGGGAGGGGGTTATGTAGATCTATTTGGCTGATTTGGCTGTGCTTGAGGATTTGGGGTATAAGTCAATGACGGATCCAACTGTGGAACCCTTTGTGGTATTGCGGGCATCAGTTGAGTTCAGGATCTAATGTGACGGACTCTTTTGAACTTTTTGACTATTTGTTGGAGTTCAATACGGGTAAGTTGTGTGATGCTGGCAAGCCATAAATTGGTGACAAGTGAGTCGTTTTCACATCATCGTCGTTTAGTTGAAGTGGTTGAATTGATTCGAGAGTGGGATCTGGTAGGTCGTATAGCTCTGCGATATTGTTAAGTAGGCCGACGGGAGCCAAAGGCATGGATAAGTACGCGTCCGTGAAGAAATGCAGGTCCGACGGGAGAAAGTCCTTGAATTCTCGCGGGAGTCCCACAGCGTCGGGTGGGATGGGCTCTGTGCAATCGTCTGGGGTGGAATAATCCCCAAGAAATTATTTCGCTGCGCTAACCAGGTCGGTAGCTGAAGTTATGGTTTGGCGGACGCTGTTGGTTCTTTTGACACAGCGCCTATAGCGGATGATTACATCGGTTCGGAACAGCTGAGATCGACCAAGACGTGCGACGAGTGGACTAGGAGTAACTGAGGCTGTAATTTCGTCCGGTCGAGATGGGTCCATGATGCAGAGAGTTCCTAATTATTGGGCGCATGTTGCGGTATTGATGGTTTTGGGGGGTTTGTTTAATTTTTTCAACATTTTATTTTTTAATTTTTTTTAAGGTCAGTCGATCACGAAGTTTTGTATACCTGGCCAGAATCCGGATTGTCTAAGGACACTAGAATTGACGAAACGACAGTATTCGAGGGCGATGGGAAACATATCCAAATGGTTGAATACATCCACGAGTATCTAAGGTAGTGTAGTCAGTGTAGCAGCGGTGCCTAATGAGCGTAAATTTCACGGACTCTGGATTACTGCAGCGATGTCGGATACTGAATAGCAACGTTAGTATATGCGCATATCGAGGTTTCGCGTAGAAAGGGGTCTGATATGGCGGACGTTGAGGCATGCAAAAGGGTGAGAGGTCAGAGGTCTGATGTCGGGGTCGGAGGTCAGACGTCGGAGAGAAGGTAATACGTATCGGGCGTCCGTATCAGTGCGGGAGGAGGTTGACTTAAGGTGTTTGGATATCAATATACTAACGGTGTCGACAATTAAACAGTGTTATAATGTAGATAATTAAGTGAAGAAAATCAAAAAGGGGGAGAAATGGAATGGTTCTGGTGGCATTGTTATAGTAGGTAAGAATGCCATAAGCGAATCCAAGACACTGATCCTCGTAGGCGGAAGAGTTAGTAGTAGGCCAAGATAATCCACGTGTTTATTGTAAGCTGGGGTATTTAGATCCAACTGTTTCCGCGGTCCATTTGGTGACACACGTGAAGAATCCGTAGTTGGATTACGTAGCGGTAGTTCGTGTATAGTGTGGGTAGTATTGCTTTTAGCTGAAGAGGTCAGTGGCTGGGTTAATCAGGTAGCGGTGATGTGGACGGTCCGTGTGTTGGAAATGGACAGTCGATTAAAGGTTAGTTCTTTATTGTACAGCGTAGTACCGGGCTTGCTGAGAAATTTAGATGACGGTTCCTCCTCGGCGATTAATAGGTCCAATGAGTCAAAATATAGCTAGTCATCAACATGCAGTGCAACCATGGCGTCCAACTTATCAATAAACCTCCGGATAATGACACGTGTATCTACTCTGACACGTGACATACGAACTGTCGTGAGGTGTTGTTCTAGATATGTGAGGTACTAGTGGAGACCTGACTCTGGTATACCGTACAGAGGTTTCATAAAGCGGAGGACCATGACTGTAGGAAAACCTAACTTCACTGGTGCTTCGATGACCACAGGCAGCTCTAACTTGAAGCTACTTTGCACATACGCATGGGTGATCTCGAGTGTGAAGAGACGGATGTTTGAAAAGGATGGTGCAAGAGCTGGGAGACGGCGCTTTGAGAAGCGATGGACAGTTGGTTCCTTTGTAGCGATACTAGTAGCGCCCTGTTATTGTAACTTTCATGCTAGAAGTCGACAGTCATTTCGAAATCCTTCTCCAGAATATAAACTCATCGATAAACCGAAACCTAAATATGAGCATCCCTTCAGGCACAGACGAGCCCTTGACTCGAATGAAAGTACTATTATCTAAAAGTCCACGTAATTCAGTCTGATGATCTTTGTCAAAGGTAATTCCGATTGTCGGTGTAATAGCCATTTGGTCTGGAGGGTGGTCATCATTGTCGTCATTGTTAATTTTCGACTGTATACATTCCTTCACGTAATTTGAAATAAAAAGACGTCTGGATCGTGGTGTTTGTATCACCGCTGTTTTGCAGTCGATGCTTCTCAACCGATGAGAGCTTTCCCGGTACTTGCTTCCCATATGACACAACCAGAAAAGTGCAATTTCCGGTAATCATCGGAGTGCGATGATCTTTCCACTGCTTTTGCTTCTCCTCCGTGACCCAATCCAAACTTTACGTTACGAATGTCCTGATCTTTGATCACCTTCGACATCGCAATATCTATAGCTTCTACACGTTTGCTGTGCGTGTCAGCCAGGTGATTAAAGCAGGACGAGGAATGGCTTCATAGACTAGGAACATGGTACATAAGCCCTCGCGACTAGTCAAAGAATTCGTGGCGAGCGAGGCCATTGAAGAAAATCTTCATTGGGGATCAACTTGTCCGGATTGTCCCGCAATGGTAGGTATGCTCGACGTGAGGGAGCGTAGTAACGCTCCACTATGCCGATTGAGCCTGATTCTCAATTGGTGCTTCACAGATTTTCATACCATCGTTCCTCACTGCTGCTCTACATTCTGCGGAGGTATAATTAGAGACTTGGTCCACAGCCAAGAAGTCAGGTGTTCCACAGTATAACATCTACCACATTTGATGTATTCCTTTTCAGATTTTTGACTAGGATTGTCTGTGGATGAATCTGGCGGCCGTGAAGTGAGTAGATACATCCAACATGTGGACAACAGGCTTCGAATTTATTCACATGGTCTGCACCTAGACTTCTTCGTTAAATCTACTATTTCACGTCCCAATCAACAGATTAAATCTTCCGGGAGACGTACTCCCTATGGTGCATTTTCTACAATCTTCTGCTATCTGTCTTATCGCTTTTTTTTTATCTTGTCTGTCGATTCTTTACTTGCTCTATTCAATAGGTCCCCCGTCGCCTTTACTGAAGGGCGACCGAACTCGGAATGAATGTTTTTCAATTCATTCGTGGTGTAAAGGACATAAAATTGGTCGGTGGAATTCCATTCGTGTATTAGGTAATAGTTGGCGAATTGCAGCGGATGACGTTCGTTTTGAAATGTGGATATTTTCCAAATAGGCTGCTGTCTAAGTTTTTATCGATCATATCCTTCATTGCTAATAATTATGGGGAATCGCCTATCAGAATCAGGACTTCTTCGTCTATAATTATCTCAAAATACATAAATGGAATCTTGATCCTGGCTTCCCCAAGCACCTCACGTCAGACCTCCTATGCATTTCACCCTTTTCCCGTGAATTGGTCTTACTGCTTGCTTGTTTTAAATTAAATGCAATGCAATATGCATCATATTGATTGGTGCACCTGATGTATCTCCTATTGGCACCCGTATCAATCTTAATACCTTCTAATTATTCCCTCTTCATTTAACGGATCATTTTTATCAAGTACGAAAATGTATGGTGCAGTACTATCGCTGGTGTTTTAAGAGGCGTTCCTTTCTTCATGGATTAGTATGGAGTTTATAGGCTCGTAGGTGCTCTCGATGACAGGCTCTTGCTGAATATTCTATTGAAATTAGGATAATATTTACTTGTTGAATATTCTGAGTCTGTAGGTTTCAGGTGTGTGTATGTTATTGGAGTATGACTGTTATTCATATTCAAGCTGGGAATCTGGTCCGGCTAAAGAACTTTTTAATGTTCCCGTGGATCTCTCTGAACTTTCCTTATTGGCTGATTATTGTCAGTATCTTGGAATTTAATATAATGCAAGAATGCATCATCGAATAGGTGGGATTCTGTTTCACACCCTTGATCAACTGTACAATATGCGAAATCATCATCATCGCTTATTTAGTCATCTACCCATTGAACTTCTTCCTCATCACCCTTATTGTCATAATTAGTTGAGGATCCAACATTTTAAATCGCATCAAGATCACTTACGGCAACGAGCGCCATAGCTTGTTTCTCTTTCAATTTGTGGAGCGCAAAAGAGATTGCCTTACGGGAATGTTTTTCTCGTGTACAGTGCGCCTTTCTTCAAATGAAACAACCCTCCAAGTCCCTCATTCAAGACGATCGCCACTGCTTCCTACAATCATTTCTTCTTCCATCATATCTTCTGCTTCCCCGTGGTTCCTTCTGGAATGACCTTACTTCCCTTCTTGCGTTTCCTCCGAACTGTTTCCCTAGCTAATACACTGTTTCCGGGTTCTCATCTTCGGTTTAGTGTCCTTCAACCGTCATCGTAATATTTTTGGAACCAGCAGTCCTTGGTTTGTAGAGTAGGCCATTTTCTATGCGGTGGATAGCCTCTTAACTATTCGGCGGCATTCGATCCTTTAGCGAAGATTGGATCTCCGCATTATCTACCGCCTTGAGGCGTTGGTCAATGAGATATCAGTTCCTTCGGTACTTTTTGTCAAGCTGTTTCTGAAGAGTTACCAATTTCGCGACAAAGGATTGGATCGCTGCCACTTCTAATTCCTCAGGTCGTTTGGAAATTTCTTCCAAGAGACTTGTTGTCTGCCATTGTGAAAGAATTCTAGATCGTTGTTCAGAACTAATATACCATCGTCTCAGCATTTCGATAGATTCATGATGAGTGTTACTGTTATCCGTATATTTGTCGAATATTTCAAGACCACACTCTTTAGCATGATTTGCATTGCTTCTAGTTTATCTTCATCTTTTACGTTTCATATTTTAGTAAGTGCCGTGAATCTCCTTATACTTCTTTCGAAATCATCTTCGTATGCGCCCCCATATTGATCTACTTTTTCAAATGATATCACTAGTCCATTCAATCCTAGGTCATTTTTGTTTGCATGAGCGTCGCCTTCAACGCGGGAGGAACTACCTGAGCTTGGGGTTCTATCTGATGTGGGAGTCGCTTTTTGTTTTCCATCCTTCTTCTTGTCAAATAGGAAGTTGTTGTTTGCGTCGTCATCTGATGATGATGATGATGATGATGCATCGTCATCCATATCCCCTGAAGGGGCTGATATTTTTCCATGGTCTATCATTTCATCTTCCCTTCCTCCATTCGCATCATCGTATAACCTGTTCTTAAGCTTCAAAATATCCTGAGTCATCTGATTTTTGCTCTATTGTTGTCCTTCTTCTGCTCTATAGATATTGTTATGATCATGTTTACTTCTAGCGTGGGTTTCTCTCAACCTTTCCTTCCGATATTCTCCTCGTGTGGAGTCTTATAAAATGTCAACGATTCTTGGGAATACGTGTCTGTCTCTATACAACACTTCTATCGAATTGTTTGATCTGGTCTTCCTTCCCCTTTGATAAACATAGACATAATTTACTAACAGGAAGTCTGACCATTGTGTAGTCATCCGTCAAGTCCATGTTTTCAAAACGGTTGGTCGATATTCTGTCCTAAATTCCAACCACATCCTCTCTTCCTTCAATGATATCATATTGTATACGTCAAACATCTCCTTGCTGTATTTATTTACATTTATGGTGTAAGTTTCAAGTTGATTTCCTGTCGCATTTAGGGAAGAAGTTTCTGGGTTGTCCGTTTGGAGTTCAAATTTCTCTTTCCAAGTGTGTTTCCCTCGATTTCTGTTTCGTTTATTCCCGTATGATCTCCTTCATCCGTCGGTGCATGTGTTGTAGGTTTCATTTGGTCTTTTTATCTTTTTTCTGATTGGGATTCTTCTTTTTCCTATGAGCTGGTTGCTGTTATAGTACTAATAGGTGGGACCATCACATTCATTTGTGGTAGTGGTCCAAGTTTGACTTTCGGCTTGAGACGGTTCGATGTTGATCTGATGTCAGGAGCACGTATCCCTACTTGTCATGCGGATTGGCTTCTCGTGTTATCATTCTCACTATTAATGATGCCACTTCTCCTTTGTTCCGTCATAGTTGTTCTTTCGAACAGTTATAACTATTGAGGCCTACTCTAGTTACCGTCTATTGGTCGTTCAAGATTTTTGTTCCTCCTTTCTTTTATAATTGCATCCATTCTATATATATTTCCCCTCTCAAAGTCCTGGATAATGTCGTCTTCCGCTCCTCCTGAGAATAAACGAAGCTTCTATTTTCTATTAGTAAATAGTTTTCAAGCCCGGATTACTTTTGTTTCCCACTTTGTTCCTGCCTTCGTTAACCTTTTCCTCTCTTTTTCACCTTCCTTATATACATCTCCTTTTGCTCTTTGGCACTCTAATGACCTCTTTTATTCTATTTGTTATGGCTGTCTCTGATTGGCTCTCGCCTATACTATTCTTACCTCTCGTTCAATTAGAACTCAGCGCGCGAGTACGTTTAATGCGAGCTCCATTGGAACTCTGTGGTTCGGCCCTGGGGTATTGTTCAGGTAAATGTCTGTCGCAAAGAACTCTTACTGCTACTGAATTGTATCACATCTAACTTTTCGGCTCGCGGTACGTGGTGACGTCGTTGTCTGATTTTTTTTCTTTACTACAGCAATTGGTATGGGCTGGACGGGAGTTTTGTTGGTAATCGGTACCTTCTGTACTTCTTACTTCTCTTCTCGTCAGGTTCGGTATCTATACTCTTTTTAGTTAAAAAAGCCGAATCTAATATATATATATATATATGACACGTGTGATATTATCATACTTACTGGTAGTATAATTGTTGCAATTTCATTGCTTCTCATTCGACATTGAATTTAGAGATTGACGTGTGAGGAAAGTAGAAAGAAGCCTGGTGCAGTATGTACTGTAAACTTTACTTGTAGTTTGTGTTTTGTCACGCTCGCATGTACTGTCTGACGGACCGTCTGTGTGTGTTGTGGCCGTTTCTATTTTTAAATCAATTCCCCTCTTCTATGTTATTTCCTCCCTCCTACGTTTGGCACGAAAATTGCTAAAACGCTTTAGCGAGTTCCAGCATTACCTTATATATGAAGTTACATAGTACCAACCTTGCATGAAACTAATTCTTACTGTGAAGAAATTATGGAGAAATAAAACCACAGAATGTCACATTGCCTTGTTGCGAAACGAAATTTCTATGAGAGTAGAACACCACGTCTTGATTCTATTATGGGAGAAGGGTATAATGATGAGAACTCCCCTACACCCAATGGACGCATGCAAGTATGGTTTTCTCAGGCATTGGCATTTATGCTCATTCAAATTGGACTTAATTATAGTACTCAATGTGAGGAACATAGAAGGTTGCAATGCCCAGACTGAAAACCCCATATTGAACACGAATTGGTATTTCTGCAATATTACGACGTTCTTTCGGACAAGGTCGTAAAAGTGGATGTATTAGACAAGATTTGGAACTGTATCCGTATTAGGTGGCAACGAAGTGAATTTTAAACGGGAAAGAGTACTTCAAAGAAACAATACGAGTTTTCCCCTGTTGATTCAATCCGTGGTATTGTACATGTTGTCCCATCAGACATGGCAATTTCGAACATGTCAATATCTGTCAGTAGACGAAAGGAATATGAAACATTGAGATGTGTTGAAGAGAGCTGGACATCGAGAATATATTACGTTAATATATTTTATCATCGTAAGGATGATGAGTACGAGTACGAAAATTAGGCTGTTGATAGGCTGATAAAAATATTGTAAAGTCTGAAGTGAATTACGAATTGAAATTGAAAAAATAATCGTTATGCCTCCAACTAAAAATTATATGAACTTGATGAGATTAAACAACTCTTTTCTTGAAAAAAAAGTTGTTCACTTCTGAAGAAGTTTATAAATTCTCCCTCGATGGGAAATAGAGATA
Source organism: Odonthalia washingtoniensis (assembly GCA_032358235.1). NCBI lineage: Eukaryota > Rhodophyta > Florideophyceae > Ceramiales > Rhodomelaceae > Odonthalia > Odonthalia washingtoniensis. The sequence goes on from JAULBU010034030.1 coordinate 15,973, forward strand.
ATTGATTTCATTCATAAATCATTCATAAAGCACTTCTAATTCTCCTGGAGTATAGTTTTTGTTCGAACAGAAATTTATTTAACAAGAACATAGCTGTGATTAAACCAAAAAATTCCAACATTAACAAGGGGGAAGAATGAGTGCGAGAGAACTAACTGGAGAGTAAAGTGCTAATTTGAGAAGAAGGGAAAGCAGACGGAATCGTACTGTGAATCATGATGGACATGTTAATAAAATTATTGACGGACAGCGAACATTGGCGATCGTTGAAAAGATGGATCGTCCGAGAAAAATTATAATAAGTGTTGCTGGCAATGCTACGAAATACAATTCTCTAGATATTGTTGATGGGGAGGAAATCATTCCTCAAAAAGTCCAGACACAGACAGAAAAGGCAGTGGCAGCTGATAAGACAGTGGTTACTCAACTGAGGAGAAAAATGTAGGCAATGTTATAAATTGAGACCCAGTCTTAGCTGAATCTAATGACAATGATATATTACCTACTAAAGGTGTGATTGTTTGTAAAATTTATTTCACGGGTAGAGTTGTTACGAAAAGAATTGGTAAGCATCCTGCTCAGATTATTGTACCTGACGTTGTTCCAAAAGTGTTGCTGAACCAGACTTTGGTGACGATATTGAAGCTGTAATTAATGTATTATCTCGTTTTCTTCTTACAAATAGAAGATCAAAGCGCATTTATGATGTTAATGCAGTTAGAAGTAGTACAGATTACGACGGCTTTCATGAATAGGATTTCGAAGGTAATAATGATGATGTTGTTAATAATTAGAATGTTGTTCTTGATAGAATTCTGTCAGCCCAAGGTGACAGAGGAGATGGAGGAGGCAGAGTTCTGGAATAAGCTAGAGTAGAAATTTTCAATCTTGTTTATTAGAAAGAAGGAACACTCATTCCTTTGGTAATATAATACGTGACATTTTGCGCCAAGACATATCTGCCTTACTAACTGGTAATGTGGTATGTGACTAGGTTTTCCGAGACAGACAATCCACTGAAACTGCCAGTGCCGAATCCTTTAATGAAATAAAGAAGGAATTGTAGGCAACGAAGCGAATTACGCAGTAGTTGTGTTCATCGTTGCGTCTGTGAAAGGAGAAATGTGAGCGTTTGGGTTTGAACCTGAAACATAGCCATGTTGAGATGGAGTGTACCCAGAATAGGATTTCTGATACAACCTCGAGATCATCTTCCACTGATGCTTCAAAATTAAAGGGGCTGCGTAATTCAAAGAAAGTTCGAGGGATTCGCAGCAATAAAATGGAGCAGAAATAAATATCAACCTGTGTTCAAGAATATGGGAATAAATTCGTTGAAAACATGTCAAAATACGCGCAGCAGTTCAAGAATGAGATCAGTGATTAATGTGGTAAATATATGGTACAAAATTCGTACAAATTTCACAGGTGTAAAATGTTTCACACTTTGAGCTGTCAATGCGCAGTTAGTTCACTGAAAATAATTGTCACAGCTTTCAATACATTAAAAACTGTGTACAATTTTTACTTGTCTGAAATTTTCATTGTAGTATCATCATCGTCATCTACGCTCCCTTATTATTCTCGCACATCAACAACACGAAATAATAATCTCCATGATCAAGAAGAAAGACGCACGATACTCAGTATCATCAGATGGCTTCTCGATGCGTCAAAGACGTCTTTCTTAATGAACTAATAGCTGTACTCTTTTATGCCGCTGCAGTATCTGCAACAAAAGCATTAATGCGTTTAATTCTGAATTATTCTAACTTTCACTCGTCATAAGACCAGAACAGCCCCGTTCTACATTATACTAATCCCAATCTTCAAGCGTCACGAATATTACCACGTAGCGAAAGAGAAATACATTTGCTTTAGCTGATAGTATGGGATTCGAATTCCAGTGGCACATTCTAATCCAAAGGCACCATATGTCGCCTCATTGTACTTTCAGTCCCTCAAAAAGGTTTTTTGAAGCTTAATCGCCTGAGGCTTTCTATATAATTCAATTAAAAGTACTACTCGCCACTTTCTCCACAATTAAGTGGTTTCTCGTTAACAGGGTCACCACTAACTACACCAAAACATTCCATTGGTACATCGCCCTTTGAACAGCTTACCTATAAAAGTTTCACATAAAATCCTCCGGAATTTTACGGAAATACGTCAGTTTTTGTAGTCTTGACAACGAAGAAAATGGCCCACGAACAATACCAAGGATCGAAAGCGAAAGCGACGGCTGTCAACTACAATTATCGTTGGCAAGCTATGTTTTTCCCTTTCCATTCCTCAATAAACATCAAATCCAGTATCCGGAGATTCGAACTAACTTTCATACCTTTCACATTTATGACGGTCCTCTTCGAGTGTCAGTTCAATAGTCTCAATTACTGAATCTACTCCACCCTCTCCGATCAGTGACCAAGTAACTACGAAGAAAAAATAACTGGTGCCATCGATATATCAACATCACTTACACTCGTAGTACGTTAGTCATCTTTTTAGTGAGATTGACCAATATTACCGAACGATAATTGAATTTGATGACAGCATGAACGACGATGACAGCCAGAATGATGATCAACTGGGTGCTCATCTATTTCTAAGGCGAGCGACGCTGCCTGAAATTTCTACATCTGTCTCCGAAATTGTTCCATTTCTAATGACATCTAGTGCTGAACCTGAGGCTTTCTATCTGCTTATGGAAGTTGATTCACTTTCTCAGCTCGTTTTACACACTAACGAACTCAATTACGACCGTATTTTCTTTGATCTCAAGTCTTGTGCCTACAATCTTCCTGAAACTAGTTGCATATATCATAACAAGCAGTATGGTATGATGTCTTCTACTTCGTCTGTTGTAAGCCTCCACTTGTGGCACGTTGACTTCTCCTGGAGTGAAATTGATAAATATCTCTACGTTAATCAGGCGTACGTGCGCGCTTGTGCCAAGCTTGGCATTGATCTTCTTTCTGCGAACGTTGGGAATGAATTGGATCCTCCTCTGGTCCTGTTGGGAGAACATTTCTTCAGGTGTTACCTCTATCCGAAACGGATCCATAGTTGACCTTGGATTAGCCTACGCAGGAATAGAGGAGAAATAAATCAAGGATGTTTAATTGCCAATCATGATCTACGGAGAAGGTTCCGCGGATATCGCTCACTGCGTTGAGTCTGGGGCTGAAATTCATAGGCTGGGCTCATCCCATTCTATCAATTTCAGCCCAAGACTCAACGCAACGAGCGATGTAGTATCAGGCTGATGAAGTCCTTTCTGATGTATTGTTACTGGTAATGGCGGATCTTACTATGATCGATGATGCGATGAAGAAACCGCTGGTTCAAAATTACTTTCTCTTTCTTTTGGGTATTTATTTCTTTTTGGGCAAGAATCTTCTGAAGCTGTGGCTGAGCTGATTCCAGATTTTGTTGTAAAAATCCCAGCTATTAATTTTTTTGGTCCTATTACGCTCCATGTATGTGCTTACTGTGATTATGGAAGTGTCTCGATACTTCAAAAATTCCTGTCCATTTTTTGTGAACACCCGGTACATCAAACACAAAAAGAGTCACGGAACGAAGCTACTTGCTCTACTGATAAAAGCCACAGAAACACCAACGGCAGTAGAAGTAGAAATGGCGTTGCCAATACAGAGTCTGATGGTACATCCGGTAGTGACTCTGCTGTGTCTAGTACTGGGAATACTAGCGCCAACGAAAGTTCTACTTTAAATGATGCCAATGGTAGTGAATCCAATAGCGAAGAGGGTACGGAAAATTCTAGAAATGGTGAAGAGAATATTTCTACATCCGAAAAGAAACTACTTGATTCAGATCACCAATCTGTAGCCGTTTTGTGTCTGACAATGGTTGCCATGGGCGAAGAGGTTGGTTCCGAAATGTTGATTCGAACATCTGGTCACATATTGCAGTATGACGACCCTGTGATAATTCGCATTGTACCACTTGCAGTAGAATTATTAAAGGCGAGCAATCCAAAGTAGACGTTGACGGATTTTTTATCGTAGTCCACGCACGACTCAGACTGGGATGTCGCACGATCAACGATCATTGGACTTGGGTTAATCGGAGATGGAACAAAGAACTCACGTCTTGCTGGGGTGTTGCCGCAATTATCATTTTTTATTTTAATGAATTTTCTTGTCTGTTTGTTGTCCGAATAGAGCAATGTTTGTTACATAGTGGAAAAGGTCTGATAACTATGAATCCATACTACGCAGACCTAATTTTAACGAGCAAGATGGAAATGGCAGTCCTGTCGACTTTGTGGTTCTGTGGCTTGGACATGAAGAGTAAAATCTTGGGCAAAAATCACTTCCTTCGATAGTACTTCGCCCTGGATGCAAGACCGAGAATTCTTTCCACTGTGGACGAAAACGTGGAATTCAAGCAAAGTTCTGTTCGAGTTATTCAAACAAGTAGACAATAAAACTACACATACGAGATGTTAAATGAACAATAAACTTTGTTTACCAAAACAATTTCGGATTCTTTCCAAAAACATTTCGCGATGAATGGAGTACGTCACTGTGACATTGTTGAGTGCGTAGTAGTCTGTCATGGACCTCACCTTATTATCCCTTTTAGGAATGAATACGTTGTTTTCCACCCATGGTCATACTGTTCAATCCAGCATCCTCAATTCCATTAAACTGCTCATACTTGTGTGTCAAATCTGTGCCTCTTTAAGAGATCTTCTTCGTGGCCAGCAACATATTGGTTTGGTCCCATCCTTGCAGTTAATCAAGTGTTTCACTCCATTAATATTCGCAAATCCTTCAAATATTTGCCATTTTCCTTGTAACAAATCCCTTAATTCGTCATGAAGTTAATGTCCTTCAGAAGAGTTCATCAGATCTAATTTCTTTATGTAAGCTTTGACCTCACTATCCTCTATTATTTTACAAAGTCTCTCATATTCTCTTGTCATCTTTTGTTTCATTGGTTCACCACCGTAAAGTTTTCATCCTTTAATTATTGACCCATAATTTTGCTTCAAATCCATTTGTATTGCTTTCTGTTCCCAAAACCTAATTCCGATTAAAATAGTTACCGGGAGTTTCATCATTACCCTAATAACTTTTGTGAATTTCCATCTCCATAATAAGAAGAACAGTCCGCCTTTTCTTGTCACGTCCAGAGTCCTTCCATCGGCATATTCCGCCCCTGCTTCATCATCCATAAGAAAGCCCCCAATCGATATGAACAATGTCTCGTCCACCCATAATTATCTTGCAGCCATGTTAATGATCCCCAATTTTTCTTTTCTGTTTACGATAAACCGTACTGTTTCATTTTAATCAACGTAATCCGTTCCATCATTAATTTCCATATTCCATTCATCTGCAACCTCATCTTTATCCACCTCTTCCTCACATGCACAAACCTCTTCATTTACACGTATCTTGACCTTTTCAATCTTGAGGATTCTTCCTTCCCCCTAACCGTTTTACCTCTCGTTTGACTTTACAATATCAGTCTATGTGCCCACGTTTTCCACACGCGTTACATAGTTAGCTTTCAAAACTCTCCCCCATTCTGTCATTGTTATTCTACTCAATTTCCCTCCCACCTTCACGACGTATTTATGCACCAGGTAATCGTCCTAATCCCGTTACTTCTTCATTATTAGAGCCTGTAATAATGTGGACTTGGTCCAAAGTCTAGACAGGATGCCAGCCTTGAGACAGTTTAGTAATTTATCGTCGTCGCTTGGTGTAGTTAGTTCCAATGAGAAGGATCTGAGGCGTTACGCAAATGTTATAAATGACTCCTTGCGTTCATACCTTTCCATTTCATTTTAAAAACCGGTCTCGCAACGTAGATTGGTATGCCTTGATACACAAACTCTCTTCTAATCTCGACCATACTTCCGTCAATTAGACTCCCATTGATACATCAGCAACTTCTTCGTATATTTTCTTGGCGTCCCCTTCGAAATCCAGTGGTAGTATCCTCCGGCTTGTTTCAGTTATTTCAAAATCCTTAATCATTCCTTCCCATGTCCTCTCTGCCAAGAATAACGCAGTGTACCCGACCGTTCTACATCACACCCATTCTAATCATGTTTGATAAATTTAAAATCCATGTATTGTAGTATAAGATCCAATTCTTTGTTTTCCCGGCCTGTTCGGGTAGTTCTCTCTGTTGTTTGGGGACAATTCCGTTTTGTGGACTTCTCTCGATACTTCTGTCACTTTTTTCACCATAATGTATACCTTATCTATATCCTCATCGTAGATTCATGGCTCCATTCTTGTGCCATGTTATTCACGTTAATTTCTAGATTTGTTGGTGGGACCATACCTTCATTCACTGTTTGGGTGATCTCAGCAGCAGGTTCCTCCTCTACATATTCAATTTCTTGTTCAATGTTGTGAGATTCTTGCTCTGCTGTAGCGATTCCTTCCAGATATACGGGATTTGCACGCGTTCCTTGTATCACCATTTATTTATCTCTTCTCCTTTTTCTTTCTTTCACTAACACAAAAACGGCCTTCGTGTAGCACAACTCACAAGGCCTTATCTTCTGCTATGCTAACTATGAAATATTTTATGTTGCCAGGTATTTGTAAGCGCTTCTAGCATCTCTTACGTCGTCAAGAAGAAACACTCGTCCACATATATAAACGTTTAAAATAAAACGATATTCCGAATTACTTCAAATTTGTTTATGCTACTCCGAATAGCCCAATCACTACCTCGCTGACCACTAATTGTGCATCTCGGTTGTTTAAACACGACTGGTCGACTGCAGCTTTGTCTCCTACGCCAAATCGTCCCCAGCCCTTCTTCCCGTCTCTGACACGATCGTTGATATTATACCTGACCTGATTGCAGTTATAGCGTTGTTGTGATGTTGGTTAAGAGTATATGGATTTAGAACAACAGGAAACGGTAGCTTCTCTCGGGCCGTTTCCTGATAAGCGTGAACAGATTTAGAAAGTACGTATCTTTATTTTCAACGCAAATCTTCGCTGTGGAAATTCCTCTATTTGTCTGCCTTCGAAGCTCCTTCTCTATTCCTGTATCCACCTAAGTAGAGAGAAAGTTGCATAATTTGATATTTTGTCGTGCTCCTCACCCTTTCCATGATGTATTTTAATTGATATTTATCATCGTTTCCTTGTCCTTTTGTTGATCTCAATCCCCGAACTTTGCCTCTCTGTGTTCCTGTTGCTCATTGTCAAACACTACCTTCCTACCTCCTGTAGTTCAAATAATCTAGCTACCACCACCAGACGTTTAGTTCTTCCACTTGTGCTAATATAATTAATATATATTCTACATTAGCTGTCAACTGTAATTTTATTATTAACCCCCAACAGTACAGTAGTGTGCAGTAGTGCATACCAACGACCGAAAAAGACGAAAAGTACTGAACATTAGTGATATACACTGTAGATGTGCAGGAGAAAAATGTTCACTAAACTAATAGGGTACTGTCGGGGTAAATTAAACATGGGTGACAAATTTACTAGTACAGCGCCCACTTCATGTCAGTATAGTGCTAATTTAGACACAGTGACATAATTTTTATTTGGAAAAACGCCTGTTAGGCACTCTGTGACGTACCGCATGTCATAACAACTATCGTGAGAGCATCATATGTGCACTTTTCGTCTTTTTTAATTCTTCTTCCGATTACAAAAGGGCCTTCTGCTATGGCACCTACACACCCTGTAAAACAACGAAAAATTGGCTTAAAGTTAACTCTTGCATTTCAAACTATCTCATAATTATTTTAATTGTACTATATACGAACTCGCGAGGTAGAGCAGAAATAATTACAAGCACAACCATTCCAAAGTTTACAGTAGCCGTAGGGCGACAATAGTTAATACGACACGACCATAAGAACGGAGCAAGGGGAGTGGACGGATAAAAATAATAAGAAAAGGAAGCCAGCAGCAAGATTCACTATGGGCACTTCAGATTCCATACTACGTGCACCACCGGAAGGGTCAGATTGAAGCTTAAGAGACAGGCAGTGGGTAGAGGAGTTATTGCTACTAATAAGAATAATATGATTTGATACGAAGTGAAATGAATTGTTTGGACTGAGATTCCAAGAACAAAGTGGAATGGTTGCAATATTTGCAATATTTGAAAAATTATTAGTTTTTCCGACAGTGAGTCCAAGCAATAATTTTGGAAGAATTCAATTCAAATTTACAGACTATACGAAGTCTAGTCTGACTACTGACTTGAATTGTTTTATAAAAAGAAGAAGAACGACGGATTGATCTGAAAAACAAAGTGTCTGTGACACATAATATTGACTGATTTGAGAGTGTCTGCGACACATAATCCTTCTTACCTTTTTTATTGGCTACTGCTTTGAGTACTGTCTTTATTTCTTACTGTTTTTTATTTCTACTTATTTGATAACTGTGTTTATTGGCTACTACATTTAGTGTCTACTGCTTTGATTGTCTACTACTTCTCAATCTGCTTTTACGTGTACTTGAATTCTTCTTTTACCATTTGATTGAAACCATCTGGTGACATTTGCAAAGATAGACACATATAATCCAAGTCATACATAAATAATGAACTGAAAGACTATTAAAAGAAGATCACAAAGCAATGACAGAACACTACTTAACAATATAGTTAGAAGTGATGAAAGTGGGATTTGAAAGACAGAGAGTACCCGAAAATAACAAATTGAATTGTTTAACGCATTGATAAAATTGAGTGAGATTTTATACTATAAGCATCAGTATTGACTTAAAATGAACAGCAAGGCTCATTTGGATTTCTTTGATATAATATCTCACTTTTGGGCGCCGGCATAATAGAAAAATAATCATCGAACTTTGGGAAGGAAAATCGTTTCAGCGGCTAGTTGCAGTGATTGATATGGAAACAGTCAACTCCATTTTGAAAATGAGAACATTTGGAAAGGATATAGATACATGGATACAATGGAAAAAATTACAGATCAGACGTTACAGGAATCGCTGGAAGATATAATTGGAAAATCAGTGCAAGCTTTCAGCTTAACTGCTATGAAATTTCAAATAAGCACTGTATGAGAAGAAAAAGAGCCTCGAATTCGTCCGGTGATTATTTTTGGTGATTATCTCGCTGTACTACGAAGAAAAGCGTGGAAATGAGCTGTAACCGAACAGCCAGAACAAACTATCCCTATAATTTTGGCTCGTATCGAACCTGGCTCTCCTTTACAAAAGATAAAAACTGTAACACATGTTTGCATTGACAATTAACTATTGGTGGTTCACGCATACCAAGAACACTAGCATTTATCATTCACTAGTCTACACCTAACGAAATAGTTTATTTTAATTTTCTGTACATAGGACTAAGCACGAAGTATAAATATATACTCATAGTGAAGACGAACTATCCACATTTGTGAAACATTACTTAACAGATGACCTTGAAGCAAGGACACTGGCAAAATCCTTACTACAACGGTTTTCTACATTTGGAGTTTCTCCAGATTTTTTTCTTCTTTTCTGGAAACGGAATTTGCTCAGATGTTTCATCACTGACCCATTCCTGTGCCAACTTATCAACACCATAGTATGACAGGCCGGCGAAGGCCATTCCCAAAACATATTTCAGCCTGGTTCAAATTTGTTTTCTGAATGGCCTTCGCCAGCCTTTAATAGTACTTCATCCTACCATTGCTTCCATCACTTAATTTCTTCTCCAAGCCTGAATTAAGATTCACAAGAACCTTGCTCGCTGTTCTTAAATTTACGTTTTCATCAGGCAAAGTTTCCATTCTCCCCTCTAGAACATGTACAGAGACTTCCTTTCTCATAGAAATTTTTCCACATTTTTCAGCTTCTGTTTACACAAATTCAAAGAATTAGATGCCTGCTCCATATCCCTCCAGAGTAGTCAGATCAGTTATCAAACTGTTGTAACGGTCTGTACTGTCTTCATGCTCAAATAGCAGTCCCTGTACTTTCCCCCTTTCACCATTATCAAATTGAGCTTTTCTTCCACCACCATCTTCTACACCACCTCCACCACAGCAATTTTTACTTCCACCAGTCCACTCTGATATCACATTCGAACCATGGTTTCGTTTATACCACATATCGATGTTTCTTGTTACAGAACTTCCCTCACAATGCTCTATGCTTCTTTCTCTTCGATTTACACACCCTCTACCTCTTTCTTTGTGACTTCTTCCTCGCCCACGTCCGCATATGGGTGTAGTAATCCTCCCTTGCTTCAATGCAGAGGACTGCACCATTAACCTGTCGCCACTTGAACCAACATTCACTCCTCCAAGCGTGTCGGATGCGTTTACTGAGCGCTTTAAGTACCTAGAACGAGTCTCATGTGATCACATACTATATTTTGTCTCCTCTTATTCTCATTCAAGTAATAACATGTTCTATCAGAACCTTCGCACATTAGTTTTGAAAATAATTTAAATCAATATCGCATTAAATCAACTCATCCATAGTAATGGAGATCTCCAAACCCCAATTCTCCCCTTTTCAAAGCAGCTTGTACATTTTGGTAATGGTAACTATTCAAACAGTTTCCCTCCATAAATTTACATACTATGAGGAACTAGTAGTTCCACAAATGTTGGAAATCATTGAAGTTTATTATAATTTTCGATATATAGTGATGCGTGCACATGTGTACGCACTGTACGAGACATTTACAACTAGAATCAAAATAAATCTCAAACGCTGAGATTTCAATTTTTGAGAATTTTTTTTCAAACATTTAGATTCCAATGTTTGGGATTTCTGTTGCTTCCATATGGAATTTTTTTTACAATGACTTTCACAGAAAACGGATCTTAATTTGAATAGGGCCAATTTCTTGGTTCAAGCTTTTCATGTCTGCAGACGAAGTTCATCTGGGTACATCAGCCTTTCAAACTGCGAGTAGAAGAAGATATTCTACTCGAACATTACGAAACTGTAGAGTTACTTGTGTCCAAGTAGGTATTTAAATAAGATGAATTATTGAGGAGAATGTACTTACAAAATATACAACAATATATTACAACTTCTTTAATGGTGTACCCTTGCAAGACCACTTCAAATGAACTTCAATATAGAAGATTTTGTATTGTCGTGAAGACATGTCGACAGCGATTTCAAAATTAGAATTTTACAGAAAGTAATGTTTCTTTTCATTATTAATACATGACATTCAATACAAAAATTATTTTCCATGATTGGCGAATATTTCAAAACTTGATATAAACTTAATTTCTATGGAACTTGTGTATCATTTTTCTTTGTGCACGTCCTAATATCGTACCAGTCTATTATCATTTCTCTTCACACCTATGGATGATTTCTTCTGTTGTCGTTCTACATGAAGTAAGGGATCCCACTTGTGAACTGAATAATTTCGCATCGAAGTCGATATCACATATCCAACCACTATTTCTTTAATATTCTTTATTGCCACTTTACAATCCAGTATCGCCAGAGGAATAGCGAGGGACTTGTTCAATATATCCTACCGTGCAGAATCACGAACTGGACTAGACTTGGACGAAGAAATATTGCTGTCTCCAAAATTCAACTTATTCACCATTAAATTCCCAGTCCCATTCTTCATAGCGCAATTCCCATTTCGGATTTAAAGCACAGGCGCCTGCTCCATGTTCTTCAATTCCCCCTTTTCAAACTCCTTACAATTATTTTAACGACACTAACATTAACTGTCATCGTTGAAAACTGCAGAGATGATTCGCATTATATAAATTCAAATGATTTCCGAATTATTCAACAGTATGAGATTTCATCTCAGGCAATATTTTCGAATCAAACACTTTCACATATTTCAGCGCGGTTCGTATGGTGAACATTCAACTGGGTAATATCTGGTGGAATGTACACGGTGTGACATTACATTAATTGCTCATATCATGACCTTTAAATTTTACTTATGTTCATTTCATGGCAGCTACTTTCAAATAAAAGACACAGTTTTTGATGGTTCTCACACTAATTACAACAAGTCGGTATTGCAAACTTCTATCGTTCTTCAGCGGGTACTTCTAAAATTTGTTATTCGAATTCCACACCTTCATACATTTAACGGTTTTTTCAAATTAGGATTACCACTGCATCATTTGAATTAACTAATTTTGGTGAATTTTCCAGAAATAAATTTTTACGCACCATATTTTTATAAATCAACACCATGTCCAAGTGTGTGCCCTTTTTCACATTTTACTCACGTCGTCTTCACATCAACCCATCTTCACTTCGAATTGCCCATTGTTGCTGGGGCTTTGGATTGCCTTCGCGAAGACCAGAAACACACGCCATGACCTCGCCTCCATTATCTTCGCTGGGGTGGGCTTGCGTCCCAGCGAAAACTGGCAATTCGTCCTCATTCCACCATCTTTTCACATATTCGGAAAGTCACAAATCAAGAATTCATACTCATTATCATTTATAACTATAATTTTCATTTCACAACTTTCTTCTTCCGATTTCTAACCCGTCTTCTTTTCGTTCTCATCCCTATAGCTCATAACTCCTGATATATATCCTTCGAAACTTTCTTCCTACGGTATGGTTTTGTTTCATTCTTTTTTCTTTTCTTATGCATCTTTTGAACTATTTCATTTTTCTAATTTTATTTACTTGATATGTTTTAGTTTCTATTATTAAAAACAACACCACTGGTGGCCATGATCTGGTAGATGCATATTTTCTCTGGTTGAATTTTCAGTGTACTCAGAATATAATCTTGGTACATTTATTCAAGTCCCGTTTAACTTTCTCCGTTCACGAACATTTCTATATTTCCTTTCCTTATTGTTTTAGGTACTATAGCATAATAGGCTAGTATGCTATAATAAAGATATATATTTTATTTTCCTTTTTACGTTTACCCTCATCCCTATTCATGCTTTCTATAACGATAAAATTGACCTATTTCATATGTACTATATACTATATTTACTGCATATATATGATATGATATAGAATATCATATACTAGGTATGTCATACAGCTTTTCCCATATCATTTTCTCGCATTTTTCTCATTTTCAAATAACATTCTGCCCAGCATACTGGCGGTATCACAAACATGATACCCATTATATACCGGTATAAAATCGATATTATCCGAAAATATCGCTGTAAACATCCATCCTGCCTGCACTGGGCCGATGTCGAATAGATGCCACATTTGTTTTTCCTTCCTTCAAATTTATATTTTAATGGCGACATTCATCCAAACTATGTTCATCGCAGTTCGAGTTAATGACCACATTCACTTTAAAATCACCAAGTGCAGATATTTGTGGACGGGATGTACATAAAATGTCCAACATCTGCAGTTCCACCAAAACTTTACATTTTCCTTCCGTTCATTGAAGGTCAGTTTGAATGTACACTACATGCAATATTCAATTATCGTAGATTTTATTACAGTCCCCATCCCCCTACATACACATTTTGCAGTTCAAAGGCAATGTCTACTTCGGAAAATCTACACAGCATGGAATTATTACGGACTATGTCATTAAATGACACTAGAACTTTCGTAGTTCACAGACCAGTGTTAATAAAAAGTTCAGTCAACCTATGAATGTTTCAGACAGTGTCCCATACAAATTACTTTCCGTTCATGCAGTATACTGCCCATGGTCTTTTCCAAAAACCTTCAAATACAGTAGGGTCCAATGAACGTGTCATACAAATACAGTACAAATTGTACAGATAACGTACAGTACTACGATAACACCTTCCAAACGTTGGGCTGTATAGCGAATAAGGTAATTGCCCCAAACTGCACCATTTGAACGGTGTAGTCCAGTTCCTAAAACGCAGTCATCACAATAGGATGATTCAGAAGATAATTTGGTGCACAAGTTGCATCTCGACACAGCTCTAAAGAGGATTGATTTGATGAACGACAAAACTATTGATTTCGTTTCATACCTTTCTGTTGAATTTTCCGGCCAACTAATGCCAATATCAAAGGATGGAGCAGTTGACTTGCACGGCTGTAGAGGTAGTGCCGGTCGGTACATTAATGTGGACATTCCATCGTGTTTCATGTACAGTCAGGAAGCTGTTAACACAATTTTAGTTTTACCTGGAAGTGCTACATTAGTATCAACGTGGGATGAACCAACTTGCTCTAGTCTGCATTAAACAACACAGATATTAACCATTCCGGTGGTTCGTACTACCAAAATTGCTGCAACAATAGTTGCGAAACATGCTAAAAATAGAACCGAACAGTTTCATTGATTTCGAATATTGGTACTTTGATTATAGTATAATAACCTATCCCTTTTTTTGAAAAGCATTCTATTTAGTGCTACCGAATCACTAATGTTAGTGTAGCCGTACTACATTTTAATAGGACACAAATACACTATTCATATAGTGGATCGGTAAAACAATATCGGTACTGTAATGGTAACACATTTAATGTTTTAATAGAATTCAGTGTTAGAGCATCTCTACTCATGATAAATTCGATTAAATTTTGGGTTCATACAGTGAAACGGATTGAAAAGTGGTAACCCCAGTTGTCTTAAATTTCGATTAAAATTCAATCGGGTGTAATTCCGGGTTCTGTTTCGATAAAATGAAATCGAACCCACCAAAGAAGACACAAATTTATTTTCATGTCAAAGATAATATCCGGTTGGCCCGGCCAGGTGAATGTTCAGTTTCGTAAAATTAAATGGTTGGCCCGTATACAACAATAATCTGGTGTAGCACACCGGAATTTTCCCACTTCCAAGGATCCTCTCCTTCTGTGTGCATACAGCACCGTCGTCGAAGATAAAATTGGCGGTTTTCGGGATTTCCTGGAATATGAAAGGTGGCTGAGAAACCTCACCTACGAAACAGACCATTTTTACGTGCACATACCGACAAAAAACATTGTAGGAAACCACAACTACGAAACAGTTATATTTCCGCGCACATACCTTACCAACAACATCATTCACCAATATGAACACTCAGGACATGTCAAATACTGCAACATATTCCTATCCCAGAGCAGAAGAGGAAGATACTGCTAGCGACGCGTCTACTTCAAGTGGATCAAATGACGACAATTTAATGCATGCTCATACAATCCGTGAACAATGGAGACCACCAGCTGCAGATTCATACATTCCCCACGTAATTCCTCCGGTTCCTACATTCCAACTCTTACGAATTATACATACGAACAATGCAACGTGAGATCATTAAAAGGAAGAAGAAAATAATGGCAATAACGCAAACATGTTTGTACATAGTACTGCGGGTTCAAATAATGAAAACAACTTTGATAATATGTTTCGCGAGCCGTTCCAACACGAAGTGTTGAATGATAGCGATGATGAAAATAGAACTACGAATAGCGAGGATACTAACCTTGAGGAGAAAAATTTGAACACTGATACTAACACTGATACTGATATTACTACTAACAATTTTACTGTTTTTGATACTACTTTTGATCCTGTTGCTACCATTCCAAATGATGACCCAATTACTTCCAGATGTACTGTCACTGCTCCTATTCCAACTAAATCCCCATCTCTTTCTACTTTAATTCAGAAGAAAGGGCGGCCAGCCGGTTCCAAAAATAAAACGAATGACAGTGGAAAGTTATATGGTGAAATTGCAAGCATAGAAGGGAAGGGGGAACATTTTTCTGGGAGTAAGGTTTATACCTTGCAAAGGCATGAATATTCCAGACTATGAAAGGCACGAACCAATCTGAAGACAATATGTGAACCGACATGGCAGAGTACTGTGAGTCAAAATTTGAACTAAAAAAGTCGCCGTTTGCGTTGAAGGCGAAATGGTGCTCTCTTGGAAAAGCGGTTTTAATATACTTGGATTTCAAAGAACATGTTATGAAAGGAAACAACAGTGGACGTACAGACGAGGAGCTTATTGAAATGACGATGACATACTACATAGTAAAAACGGGAAGAACAATGCCGAATTGGGAACGAAAGTATGGTGCAGAGTTCAAGTATTGGAAGCCGCAACATCCTTGAGCGACTACCCGAAGTTCAGTGTACTGTCTAAGGAAGAAGAAGAAAAAGCATTATGAGAAGCTATGGTGCCTGAAATAACTTCAAGCAATAAATAAGATGACGGAAAATACAAGAGACCGATAGGGGTAAAGGAAATGAGGAGGGAGTAAAACAGGTGTAGAGAAGAAGGAAAGCGACGGAAAACAGAAACAAATTAATTTTCAACATTCTACGAAGGCTATGAACACATTGGGAAATTTTCAAGAGCGTGTTCGTCGGGAGGAACGAAATTTCCAGTTGATGCAAATGATACCAAAAGAAAAAGAACGGTATAAACAATTATTCCGATGATGATGGATGAAGTGGATACAAAAAAGAAAGTGGAAGATGAAGCATAAGTCGAAGAATAGGCATGACCACATTACATATTTTACAACATCATGAATTTGTGGTCGTGATGTTGTTTTTTTATTATTGGGTCATCCAGGAGCTCGCACAGTTCCTTCGTTCCTCATTGCGCAAGTTTTTTCGCCAGATTGTAGTCATCGCTCCTCATACAAACAGTTCAATGTAATAGAAAGTTAGTCCTTCTTACTGAAAGTAAGATGTATATTTTTTCTGATTCCAGGAGAAGCTGCTCCTGGAATCACTTCTAGAAGTAACCATCAGTCAAATTTTGAAATTTATTGACCAATCAAAATATTTTCGGAATCTTTTGCCCCATTAAAAGTTTAACAAATGGACAAGTTTACTAAGAATACAGTAAAAACCGTTCGTCGGTCACTGCGGTATGTTATGATGAGAAGAACCATTGCATTACTTCCACATCACCACTATCTCTTCCTCAACTCGGAAAAAAATGTTCAACATACGCATGTTTCACCATACGCATACGAACAACAGCAACATGGTTCCTGCGGGTACCAGGTCTATCATCAAATACGTACATTAGTATTCTCGCCTTACTTATACAACACAATCAATATTTTACTGTTGAAATTTTCAATTCTACCCATTACCATAATCATGTTGACTACAAATGGCGAATCGGTTGTAGGTGATGGTGAGGCAGGAGTACGACTAACAAAAAAGGACGAGTTCACGCAGTAAATAGTAAGTAAATGGTTGCATTGGATTAAATTTTGGTCTTTGTTCAAACTTATTGACGTATTGACCAGGAAAGACATAACGAGAGAAGCTGTTGTGAATAGATTTGATAATTACGCATTTTTACCGTGGTACGTTAGATGGATACTCATACCACACAATTAATACTTTACTGTTGACATTTTTAATTCCACACGTTACCATAATCATGTTATCTTCCGTCTAAAGAATTTATACAACCATAATGACATTTCAAAAAGTAATTTATTCAATGACTGTTATAATAACAGGGCACAGTGTGAAGTTTGACGTGTTCGTGCGTGGGACATTATATTTGAACCAAATAATCATTCCATTATTCATAATTAAGGTAGGAATCAAATGCTACGATTAGGTAAAGTAATGTGACATGAAGTAGTTTAATTTCAAAATATGTTTTTATGATGTGTACAAAAATAAAACTTCATAAAGACTCCAATGGACAGAAAGGTCAACAACGCATATTGCAGCAGCATTTACGTTTGGAAATTTGCATTGGCAAAAAATGATGGGAATAAAGATGCAGCGATATCAACGAGCTCAATCTCATACAGATTCAACGATGATGATTCTACACCATTAAAGAATTTGATATTGATGATGATATGGAAAAATAATGTACTGCAGATATAACTTATCATAATAAACATTGTCAACGTTGGAATAATAGCAGCAATATTGACTTTTTGGATGTTCGAGTATTCGCTAGTAATTTCATTATATCAAAAAATCTAAAAGATATGGTTAATATCATGTACACGTGTCCATAAATCAAGAGTTAATTCAAGTACATGGTCAGATGCAGCAAGTTTCATGTGCTTCGCAAGTATAAATGCATCATTATTTGCAATCTCAAGCACATGCTCTCCATTTGGAGTAATCTGAGTTACAAGGAAAGACAGTTGCGAATTTAGGTGGGCAAGAGCTTATTCAAGAGAGAATAAACTGTCTTATAGACGGAGCGACTCCAGTAGGATCACAGCATGAAGTAGACAGAGAAATACGAACATTAATGCAGCTTGATATGTCTCACAAAACGCTGGAATCTTATTTACAGTCCCTTATGTAAAAGGCAATACTTTGAGAGCAAGAAATTGTAAAAACAGGAAGAACTACAATTGGAACAGACACGACAAGAACTGCCACAATTACTGGTGCAAAAGATAAAGAAGAACGAGGTAGACCACCGTTAGATGGAAAATCACAGGAACTAAATCATGAACAATCGATGCGCAAGAGACAAGAGCATGAAATTGAACGTCAGCTAGAAAATGAAAAAGTTGCCGCTCAAAATCAAAATGAAAAAAAACAAACGTTGCATATTTCAAATGCACGTCTGTGCTTCCGGAACTGAAATTTTTCAAAAGGCGTAGTTTTTGGGTGGATGTGACATCTACTGGGCCATATGAATTTTGGGGGTCCGTGTAGATTATATACAGAAAAATACAGTGTTTGCATGGTTACAAATGGTAACTGAAATAAAATCTACTCAATTTGAAGTTAAAATGTATGGGGCATTAAAATTGGCATAAGATACTGTATTTGTTAATGTATGAGGCATAGAAATTTACTTATGGACGGCGGAGAATAAATGGAAGAAATTGTCCGGGCCAACATTCATTGTTTGAAACATTACACGAATGCATCATTGAAAATGTTTTTCATACAAAGGAGATTTTTCTCTATGTAATCTATGCTTGTAAATACACATTGTGTTTGAGACGTTGAATGAATACTTCCTATAATACTGCAAAAAATGTAGTTTGTAATGCAAGTCGCATTGCCTTTCACAATCATGTTTTGAATGGTTGAGTACATTGACAATACATTAATTCATTCATATGCCGTATGAAATCGTCAACGGTTCATCCATTTCTCGTTCATGAAATGGATGAGAAAGTGGATGGTTATTGCGTTTTCTGATGTATATATCTGTTACATGTAGGAATGATATGATGGCATATGGGAATTATATATGTAATAATAGAAACACATATTGCAATACATGTATATCAATTATGGTATACACGATATTAATATTTTTTATTTGTGATATCACGTCTGTGTTTCCGGAACCGAATGACTTACAGGAGGTTTGGTTTTGGGCTGGATGTCACATTTACTAGGCCATGCGAATTTTGGGAGTCAGTGCAGGTTACATATAGAAAACTACAGTATTTGCATGGTTACAGATGGTACTGAAGAATAAATCTACACAATTTGAAGATAAAATGTATGGGACATTAGCTGTGGCATACAGATACTGTATGTTTTAATGTATGAGGCATAGAAATTTACTTACGGACGGCAGAGAATAAATGAAAGAAATTGTCCGGGCAAACATACATTGTTTGAAAAATTACACGGATGTATCATTGAAAATTTCTTTCATACACAGGAGATTTTTATGTATGTTATCTAGGCTCGTAACTACACATTGTGTATGAGACGTTGAATGAATACTTCATATAATACTGCAAGAAATGTAGTTTGTAATGTAAGTCACATTGACTTTTACATTTATGTGCTGAATGTTTTAGTGTATGTACACTGCATTAATTCATTCATATACCGTATGCAATTGACAATGGTTCATCCATTTTACCGTCATTTCATGAATGTGAAAGTGGATGGTTATTGCGTTTTCTGATGTATATATGTGTTATATGTAGGAATTATATGATGGAATATGGGAAATATATAGAATAATAGTAATATACATTGCAATACATGTATACCAATTATGGTATACACGATATTAATATTTTTATTATTTG
>JAULBU010034031.1:0-15900 GCA_032358235.1 Odonthalia washingtoniensis
GAACTGAAAGAAGTTGGTTGGGATGCATGTTTTACTACCACTGACCTTTGAAGAGAAGTAACGGAATGTTGGATGAACAGCAAAGCTCTTGTATCCAGCTTGAAACAAAAGTTTTCAGATACAGTGAGCTCCCGCAAAAGAACTTCATGGAAGGTTCAACTGTTTAGAGTATAAAACTTGTGAAACAAAGCACGGCCTGTCCATCTCTGACTATGCTGGAAAACGTATTGAAGTAAGGAAAGCAAAAGAAAAATTCCTTAAGACGATAGGAACGGATGGAAAAGTGGACTATTCATGGTGTGCAGACATTGGAAAGTTATCATAGTTTGGAGGTGTCCATACGAAACTGCGACCTTCCATCCGTTGAAGGAGGTTGTGACAATTTAGATAATGAAGAAGGAGATGATGATGAGGGGGAGAAGATGAAACTGTTCAGTAATCGTATTGGCATACCTATACTTCACGATAATATAGGGTATATACCGAACAACGACCCGAAAAATATTATGGATGGTACTATTTTAAGTATTGCACTACTGGATGCTTGGATATTTTCTGTAATGAAATGTCTTCAAGTTAATGAAAAATGTGGGGGAGGAATGCAGAGTAATTATGTGTCCGTATTTTTTTCAAAACACTTCCGGAACCTACCAAGCAGATTATAGGGTGCATCAGGAGCTATGTGGCTATGTGGGGAGAAGAGGAGCTCATACTTTCCCAATTTTTATCTACTGATTATATTGAAGACTGAAAAGAAGCTATACAAAAATGGACCGCACTGCAACTAGTATTGTTGTTCTACCAAGTCGAAACCAAGTGTTCATATCTGTTGATACCGCATGGTTTAATACCTATATTGGTATGGATCTTGGTAATATTTACGACTGTTATATAGCAGAGATTTGCAATGAGTGGTCAACCATCAAAGTACTAGTTGATTCTGATGTAATAACAGAAGCCATCAAAGATATTTATGAATTATATGATGAGAAACGGATTGAGCCTGATGACGAAATTGAGAGGAGGCTACACAGCAAGAGAAGTCAATACAGAGAAGAAGTTCGGTGGAACCAGATGAACGGAACATCAGCAGTATCGGAAATAGAGGTCAGATGGGTGCACATCGTAATGATAAATAAGATGAAATTCAGCGTGAACAGATGGAAAGTAATGTAACGAAACCAGTTCTGCGTGTCCAGTCGCAAAGAGCATCCAGAAAGAAAATTCAGCGTGCGATTGAATTTGGGAGCGAGCATGAAGAAGAGGAAGGTGCCGATTACAACGGCAACATTGAGGATTATGAAGTAGAGGAGGAAGGAAAGGCATTGGGTGGTCTGACTTTTTCGGGAGAAAGTGATACGGAAAGCTTACCTGTAACATGTAACAATAGACCATGTCACGATAATGATGGTACAGACGTCCAAAACAAACTTCGTGGAAGTAGTACTGGTGGAAGAACCAGCGAAAGGTTGTTGCTAAAGAAGAACAGGAAAAATTAAATGACTGATTGCTTCAAACATCAACAGTTCTGACCCGAACTATGTCCAGTCCTGTGATGGAGTGATGAGAAATGGAATGTTGAATGGTACAAGTTATGTTATGTTGATATTGATATGTTTATGAAAGGTAGTGAGTCTCTTGGTCGAAATGTGGCAGCTTCCATGAAAGGAAAGAACATAAAAATAAATTGTCATGGAGGGCATGATACGAAAACACTTCAATGAGTATGTGATAAAAATAAAGTTATCTTTTGTTTATTCATCACGGTATGTGTTGACCTGTTCTCTAATGTTTTGATCTCTGTAAAAACGATTAATATAGAAGCGATGATGGGTCCATGGAAGTTCTTCAGACCACAATGGAACAGAAAAATTAGAGCGAAGAACATGAATGGAGCCTTCAATGGTGCTGAAAGGCACCATTCCGAACAATTCCAATGCTGTTATTGTATCACCAATGCTGTTACTCCGTTCTCCCCATGACCACTCTAGGTACTGAAAGGTGCACCCCAGGTGGTGTAGTCCACCTCCTCTCCCGTGGACCATCGAAGGCAAACGAAGTCCAGAATACTATCGACACCATCCGTTGGTGGTGTTACTCCCATATACTGTACGAAAGACATGTCTGTAGACTCCCCCTCTCTGTTATGTTTGATATGAAATAAAAGAAGTAATTTAGTAATCCAAAATTGGGGCGCATTCTCGAAACTACCTCATAATAATACGAAAATGTTGCGAACGGCTTTACTGGCACCAAATTCGTGGGATACTAGGATTCGTTGTTCATATTTTTGACAGACTTCGTTCCTGGGAATGTTAATAACGTTGTGAACAACGTCGTAGTTTCTCAAGATTGAGATGAAACCACCCAATATGAACCCTGACTTCACGAAAGTTATAATAACATTCCAGTCCACCGTTTCAATGTTTTCATCTGCAAACGTCCCTCGGAGAAGATTGACCAACGTGTGCAGCACATATGACTTGAAAATAGTATGTAGTTTTCTAGAGAATCGAGTAAATTTATCTTGAAGTGAAGATGCGGACGGAGAATTATCATATTTTAACAGGTTACAATATCGTGCAAAGAAACAGTTTCCCCGTCACGTACTAGATATGACGTCATACTTTCGATGATGGGAACATTAGTTGTAACTACCTTTGGTAAGACCTGTCTCGAGGGAATATTTATCATTGTAGGATCTATTCTAGCGACAGTTTCATCCATTCTGGTAACTGCCCGTTTAGATGTTGATCTATAAGCCATTTTTATTAAAAAGTTGAAATGTTCGAAAGATGCGGCATTCAGCATATCCATTGTTCGAAAATGTTTCAAATCTGTCACAAGATGATCCAGAAGATGATACTTCAATGAGAATAAACTATTGGAAGATGTAGATTCAAGTGTGGCTTTCATTAGCACTTTTAAATTGTCTATGTCCTCTTCCAACGTTTCCAGTTCTAAATCAGACCAACCAGCCGTGACATTATCGGACATGATGACATTGACAATATCTGAATATGCTTGTACAAACCTTAGTCAACGGGGATTCTTCATCATATCCAGTGGCACGGTCCACCCACGCTGCGACGAAAGGGAAAACCATGTCCAATTGTCTGTAGATTTTGTCTTCCAGAATTCCACGTACTCCGTCCTGTGTAAATATCCCATTCAATTGGGAAGATGATTCTTTCTTTGAAAAGTCGATGTGTAATCCCGGTATTGTGTAATATTTCTGAATTGCAGCCAAAATCGAGTTGGGAGCTCGTAGGATACTTGTACTCATTGTCAATAGTTTCTTCTTTTTGTTTTTCGGGCCTAGAGGATGTGATAAGCAATCAGATGAGAAATAGAACATGAAACATGTCTTTACCAATTTTGACAATCCCAGATGAAGATTGTGAAGCGGTTCAAACGTATAAATAGAATGAACATCCTCTGGAAGTATGGATGGTCTCCCATGCATGTCTTGAAGGAAATATTCCTAATGTGCTAAGGAATGACGAGCTAGTATTCCATCAGCTTCTTTCAGTAATTTATTTTGCTTCTCCCTCTATCCACTTGCCTTGCACAGTTCGACCTCTTCCATGAGTGCATCTACATAGACACGTATTTCTTTCGTCCTCTCCATTCTGCGAATCACAAAATTTTTGAGCCTCTTCTTATATCCTCCATTGTTCCCATGCACCGAACGCATGGTTTGGCCAGCAAAGTTCCATGTTTTATACAAGTCGTATCCTTACACTCAGGGAGGTCGCAACAATAAGAATCTATGAGTGGGAAACAATTCCACGGAGTTGTGGAAATGATAGCTTGGAAACCGGACCGTGCATGGCTACGTAAAGGTGATAACATAGATGATAATGACCGATGGAGTACTCCCATCTTTGCTGCCAGTCCATCAGATGTGGAAGTAAGAATAACATTATCCATTAATGGAACAGTATTGGAAGATGTGAATCCATAAATGGGAAGCATTTCATCAGATTCTGTTAGGTTCACATCTGTCGATGTAGGTTGGTATCCGACTGGTAGAAAGCCAACGAGTGTATAACCGTTGTCTATGACGTGACGCCTGAACTGCGACGTGAAGTTCAAAAAACAGCGTGAACAGGATATGCTACAAGGGCATTGATTTTTGAAGTGGTTGCTGTTTTATCCGAATATATTTGAAGCATACGCAAGAGTAATTGCGGGAGGTTACTATCATCCTCAACCCACATAACGTTTACATCATCATCTGTCGACATCATCACTTCAAGTCGCTTCATTCTGTAGAGATATTTAAAGTAGGAAGTCTGTACTGGATGAGAAATTTTGACATTTGGCGACGTACCGCTATTGTCATTCACGTCTGGTAGAAGTAAAATATCCCTTGATGTAGCCAGTTCTAGCTGTGCCCTGAAGACATCAATAACGTTTTTATATATGACAGGCTTCGATTCTGTATATCCATGATCGACTACTGCTCACATGAATCCGTCCCGTATCAACTTTTCATTGTAGTCAGTGTTAACGATGGTAACACAAGAGCTGTAATTCTTCATAGTAGTACAGAATCGTGAAAGGTTGAATTGATCATCTCTGATAAGAGAAAGAAGATTGTTGACCGCTTCTTTCGCTGCACAAGATATATTAGCGATAGTGTCGACAGACTCCGCCATCTCAAACCAATAATCATTTTCCAAATCTGGACAATATTCCGCAGCATTTACATCTGGTTCATAATCTGTTTGGAGAAACGATTCGCCACCAACATCACCGGACTCAACACTAAACTCCATACTCGTAATAAACATGTCCGCAGTGGGTTCCTGGGATGAGGATTCATTTGAATTGTGTGAAGAATGTTTCAAACGATGTACCGATCTTCTCTTACCCTTAAATTTAGGTTTGTATTTAGATATCGGACTTTGTTTACTTAAACGAAAGTTGGTACTGGTGGAACGCAGGCATCAAAGTTGTCTATATTTACAAATTAACATGTTCATTATTTACTTTGAATTGGTATCGAAGCAACGACACGGCCTGTAATGAATTTCTTATTAGTATGCAAGAATCAATAACTGTCCAAGAACATCACAGATTATATAATTGCACAGATTAATATTGAAAAGAAGGTCTAGAAGAAGGTGTTATCAGAAGATGTAAATTCCGAAACTGGTATCGTGTCACATGCTCCATACTCGTAACGTCACATATCTGAAAGCTCTACACTCGTAACGCCACATATCCGAAAGCTATACACTGCCTGCATAGCTTTAACATTTGAGACGTTACGAAAACGGTTGATTGTGTGCCTACTACCTGATACCAACTGTGGAAACCGTACATGTAGCCCGCACTGATATGTCGGCTATCTTACATTGTACGAAAATTATATATGGTCACTGCACTCTCCATGGAACGCTGTCTATTGCAAATATATGTAAGGAACGGTTCTATATATTGCAGTAACGGTAGTGTCCCCTAGCAATTACTGCGACTTATGTACAACATGGTAATGAAATCATTATCAAAATTTAATAAAAAAATCCCAAAAATATTCATCCACGAGAATGAGGTTGAAACCCAAATAATTATCGGTTAATTATTTGGAAATTTCCCTCATCCATGTGGATGAAAACTTTTTTCTACAAATATCGTAGTAATTCTCATCCACGTCTACTACTAGTGTCTACACAGGGTACCTCATTTAACATTAATACTTTTAATGTTAATACTAAAATAATGTTATGAACATTAAAAGTTGTGGATTTATTTCGGGAGAAAATTTAAATAATGTTAATAACATTAAAAAAGGGCTTTTTATTTATTGAAATTTACCTTAAACATAAATTTATTGTTCTGGATTCTCAAAATTTCGATCGGTATTTGCTAATGATATGTTGTAATTATTGCTGTAATTGCTCTTCTTCCCATCTCCCATTTGTGTTCAATGCCATTCCTCAAAGAATCATGGCTTTACGAGCATAAGATATGCTATTTTCATCACGCTGTCTGTTAACATCAGTAACTATGCTCTTTGACCCTGTTGTTCAACTCGTTGCGTGCAAGAAAAAAATGGAGAACCTGAGAACATGGTGGGGGCATGAAAATGATGGGTACATGAGGGATCAAAAGAGTTTGAATGAGAAAGGAGTCTCTTGTTCACTAAAAAAAGAAATCAGGTCTTTTTTTAAGTGGATTAATAGACTTCAGCCTTGCAGTTCAATGAGATTGTCACTTTAATTGAACTTCAAGACTGCTTCAGCCTTGTAGTTCAATGAGACTGTCACTTTAATTGAACTGCAAGTCTGAATTCTTTTGTAATGTGCTCAGAAGATAAATAATGATTAAATTAATAATAGACTTACTCCGTAACGGATACATTGTAAGTGAATCAAAAGGATGTATGCTGTATTCGAAATCAGACTAACATTACAGAGTTTCTTAACACAAACCTACATGAAAATATATCATAATATCATGTGAAAATACAATGCTGTAAACCTTTTCCGAAAGTTGTCAGGTATTTAATAATTACGAAGGAAATAATTTTACCGTTTTGTTTCAAGAAACGTTTTCCTGACATAAAAAAGGTAAAAATTACTCTAGTTACATAAACATCTTGGGTCATACATATTATTAACATTAATTAAAACCCATCATAATTAATGTTACATCCTCTAATGATGTTATTAACATTAAAAGGGGTTGTGTACTCAGAAAAGAACTACCCATTTAACGTTATTAACGTTAAATCAGGTACCAGTTGTAGTAGACGTGGATGAGAATTACTACCATGTGGTACATTTCTACCAAATTTAATTGTTAGAAATTTATACGTGGATGAGAATTACTACGATGTACGTAGATGGAATTATACAATTTTTATAAAAATCCATCCACGGGTAAATTTCTACCCAAAATTATTGAAGATACACGTGGATCGGAGTTTATACAAATTTTGTATAAATTCCGATCCACGTGTATCTTCAATAATTTTGGCATTCACGTGGATGGATGAATTTTCTAAATAATTACCGATAATTATTTTTTCAAATAATTATCCGGCAATTATTTATTTTTTCAACACATCCATGTGGATGGAAATAATTTCTAAGTAATTACCCTATAATTATTCTTTGAAATAATTACCCGATAACTGTGATGTTATCACCTTTGTCATGGGACAGTTCAAACCACAACTTGTGGTTGTTGAAATAAACAGGTTTAAAGGAACATAAAACATTACATTTATTTATTACATCTAACTATTGTATTATATTTCTTAAAGTACATACCAAACTTAACCATCATGTTCTACAAATTCAGCTGTAGCGATCGTTTCAGGTTGAAGGCTGTCGTCGTTATGATCATCAGGTAAATTCTCCTCAAAACTCTTTCTTTCCGTCAGATAATCACTGTCCGGATTATGATCACTATCTGAATCATAATCCTCAGATAGAACATCAATCTTCTTTGCAGGACCATCACGCTTCATTCTCAGGCTCCCATAATAAGCAAAACTAATAGCATCTCCCAGCTCAAAATCTTTGGGTACTACATATATGTGATACAGCAAGTTATGTTACCCCGTATACTCTGCACCACCATGTTGTAGGTGCCCATGTCCAACAAATACCGAATTGGTAGGTATACCATATGTTTCCATTACAAGCGATTTCGCCGACCGTTGAAGAGATATCTTACCATAAGCAAAATACAAATGCGACCCTGGACAGAAGTTTAACTTGCATCCCTCATTTTCAGTAACCATAATAAAGTAACCTGGTGCTTTCCCTTCTCTTACCGTGAAATCGTTGTCCCGTTTGGGAAGGGTAGCCCCTTCCTGTCATCAAATAGCGACTACCAGTTATGAGAACTTAGGACTGTACACAATGTCTTTTATCGAATAGTAGAAGTGCGGCGAGACAACATTACCACACATTTAACGCAGCCCGTCTTCTCATCATCCCATACTTTGTCATTGGCGCCCTCCATGTATGTCGTCAGTAGTTCATTAGTTGAGAAATATTAAGCAACACCAGCATCATGGTCTCTTCTGTCTTCTTCAAGTACAGACTAATTCACAATTGGATTCCACAAGGTCCGGCTACCCTCAACGCGTAGAACATCTTAACCAGGAAACTATTCTTCAACAAATGTTGTAACTGTTGAAACGACTCCCTCGGATACGTTTCCGGCATTTCCAAATGTATGTAACTGTTGACACGACTCCCTCGGATACGTTTCCGGCATTTCCATCTTCTCTAAGTCGAATTCCGGGAAATTGATAGGGTCCAAAAATCCTTCCAATATGCAGCAACCTTGTTCTTCAACTTCTGACGATTCATTTGGAAATATATTCGCCGTAGCCGTGATGAAATAAATCACTGATACGATTCCAATACTGTTCGTTGTCTGTAAGGGTTATTTTATACTACAAATAATTGTATGTTCCCCACAGCCACGCCATATCCCTCGTTAAATCGATGTCGTCAGTGTTGAAGAAGTTTTCAGCTCGATGAGTAGGTGGTATGAGGAAGCACCGCAGCTTGTGGTAAACATCAGAAAACAGTTTGAAACTATTGAAATGGGTAGAGAGTAACACAGCAGGAAGCCTGGCTTTATCAATAAACACTTCTGATGTCACCCGTTCTCCGAAAATTTTCGTTGGATGACCGACTGGTACAGGTTTCAGCAAACTATCATCAAATTTACATGATTGCTTGTCGATGGCTTTCCAGCTTCGGCGGATTTTTTTGTTTTCGCATCCTTCGTTTTCCGCTTTTTCTTCTTTTTCTTTGGAAGTGGTGACAACGATGCAATTGACTTCCCCTTTCCACTATCTCCTGATTCCACCCAAATAGCATTCTTCTTTCCTTTCTTTGAACCTGGTGAACCACTTCCATCTCCATTATCTCCTTCTTCGTCATCAGTTACCACCATTATCTCTTCTTCCTGATTACCTTATACGTTTTTTCTCTTGTCCTCGTGGTCTGATTGGATGGATTTGATTCCATTCCCAATTCATCTTCCTTCTTCTCTTTCGATGGATTGACTCTGAGGTTAAAATGCTTTCGTACTTTAACCAACGCAGACTTAATCCTATTTTAATTTTGACTAGCAGCTCTTTTCTTCTTACCTTTGATTGTATACGAAAAGAGTTTCATCTGTGTGATGAACAACCGCTCCACTTCCATATGTGTCCCTTTTCCATGTTCCACTTGTGTCTGCATTAACTCTTCTAACGTTAATACATCTTCCGGTACGTCTTGGGATATTGAGTCCGAGCCATCGAGAAGAACAATACACGAGGTGTAAAACGACTTTGCGTTGAATGCGGACGGTTTTTCTGAATTCCCAGCGTATTGGTTGGATTCTTTTATCAAATATGGAATATACTTGATGTCAGCAGCCATTAATGTTCCATCGTCCACGTGTGGAGAAAAATATACTTGTCGGTACTGGATCCATGGCCAGATGAAAACTTCTCAATTACGGCAGGAATACTCTCGTCCTTCAAGAAAAACTTTGCGACACGAACATTTCGTTCATAATGTGTGCGACGTTTTCCAAGAATGAAGTCGGCTCTCATGAGTTCTGTGACGAAGTCGGAAATACGAACTGTCCCCAAAGGAACGTTGTATTGTTGTTTGAAACTTTTCGAGTAGTTTAATTCCATCTTTCGGACGTAGTGCGCAGACGCGTAACCGCTCCCCGGTCCATGCATATTATTTACCTTCCTCCGCAGAAAATTCTCGAAGACATGCTTCACGATGCCGACCGTCAACCAAATCCATTTTGAAGCACGATTTGAGGACACTTCTACTATCTTTCGCATCCACCAATTCATCTAGATAGGAAATACCGTTGTTTCTTGACGGATTGTTGGTAACAGTGAGTGTTGTTTTCCCATACTTGAATCCATTCGTCTTAATTGATTCCATAAGCTCGTTTTGATGAGCTGGATCAATGTTACGAAGAGGTGTTTCCACTTCTGTTATTTGGAATATAGTGAGCCATATATCTACTTCTTCATACTCCTCAACGTTGAACTTTCGTACCTCAATGGCGGTTCTACTGTCATCAGGTTCATCTTCACCTTCCACAGAGTGACTGCTTGACTGTCGATTCAGAGCTGCCTTGTAAAATGTACCATACACACATCTCGAATCTCAAAGATAGTACCCGGTACGCACAACATCTCCTTAAAAAATCCTTGGTGCCACCCATTGAAGAAGGCCCTGGATTGGATATTTCAATCCTTTTTCTTCTGGTCTAATGTAGCAGTTTGTGATAACTACGTGTTCTGTGTCGGAATTGTTGAGGAGAGGCTCACCACGGAAAAAGGTTTGTAACCCATCTTTCTCGATGGCGCCATGTTTACTTGGAGTAGCAACACCAACTATGTGTACTTCCCCTTTATTCACACCCCGCCCCCGCTCCCCGAATAACATTGTCCTGTTCACCATAAAATCCCCTTTCCTCTTCCCGTAGGTTCCACTCGGTTGACGATTGGCAGGCTATGAATTTCTGTTGGTTGAATTCGCATTTTACACTTAATAGAATTTTGGATTCAGATGATGACATTGTTGATATAGTTGTCGATGTCGATGGAGACAGTGTTGAAAGTTTCAGTTGATGGTACGGAAGAGTTGTGGTAATTGACTATGGTTTCCCGCAACGTTTGATATAAGTAGCAAATCTCTGAATAGGTCGTGCAGTAAGTGTTGGTGTTCAATTAATCTGTTTGATACGGACGGTCGTATTGAAACGAATGTGTGTTCAATTGAAGGAGGAAGAATAATATGAACGGTTGTCAAAGATTGGGTGGAGCTAAATATAAGTATGATGAGGAGTGAAATACAGATTTGA
This sequence comes from Odonthalia washingtoniensis, assembly GCA_032358235.1. NCBI lineage: Eukaryota > Rhodophyta > Florideophyceae > Ceramiales > Rhodomelaceae > Odonthalia > Odonthalia washingtoniensis. Next base: position 10,864 of record JAULBU010034031.1, read on the forward strand.
TTGATTCCTACATTCTCACTATTCAATGGCCATTTGTATGACTATCGGAAACTGTACTGTGTTTCGTTACTAAGTTTTCCATACACATGGACGGGATCATATTTCAAATAATTATCTGATAATTATTCATTCAAATAATTACCGGATAATTATTTTATTTCGGACCCCGTTCATGTGGATGGTAAAATTTTGCAAATAATTGTCGGATAATTATTTATATTTTGACTCCATCCATGTGGATGGATTATTATCTACACCTTCTTCGTCAACTTCCCGAGGTTTCTAACGTACTTTCACTTCACATACATCCTTTAATCACCATTATTCTTCTCAAATTCGTATCATCCATATCATTCTACTCGTTTAGTTCGCCAGTCAATCATTTTCAGCAGGAACTGACAACCTTTCAGTACTTCAATGCCCCGCGACCATTTTCATTTCACTTCCTGTGGGCAAAAATACAAGTACTTTCCCGATCTACAATTCTCAGCCGTTATAATCAACCGTTTCAACAGCAGATGGATTCCATTGTCCAAAAACAGGGTGAAGAACGAAACAACGACAACATCGTGGGACCAACCAATATGAAGAAAAGCAACCTCAACTGATACCTCCTTCTATATTTACTTGAGGTCTTCGAATCAACGGAATTCAAGCAAAAGTTCTCCGTCAAGTTCATCGATGTCGTTCCGTTCTACAAGTGGGTATTTCACAACGCTACTTCCGGATAAGCAAAGATTGTTGTCGCCATTCTTACGGGGAAAGTGACGCGGAAGAATGTTCCATCTTCACGAGATGAATGGCAGCCTTCTTCGGAGACAGCGACGAAACAGGAGAACACTTTCCAGCCTTGTGTCAGGAAACAACAGACGAGGCAGATACTACGCGCTGCATTGTCAATTGGTACATTTGCAGCAAAATACTAAAGAATCCTGCAATGTTTCAACATTGCATTTAAACACCTCAATATATCAGCTCGCTTCCTAAACGGTTCAAGTTACTTTCAAATGGTCGTTGGTGGTTCAGCAGTAGAAGTTGGTGGCCGAAGGAACTCAACTGTTGCAACATACATGTTATCAACTCCTTCGACATTTGAATGCATCCTTTCATTTCATGCTTTATGTTTGGCCTGTGCATCAACTAAACACCCATACAACCATGAAAGAGTGCATGTAAAGGCTATTCCATCCAACGGTGCCCGAATTGGTGTTTGCGTTCAGAAGTTGATTAAATCGTGGACTTTTCTACTTAAAAAATGTTGTTTCCCGTCCCTCGCTTCATCATTATGTCCGTACATCTACTTTTATGTAGCTGTTGGGCAATATTCCTTCCTGAAGGACCGTTTTAAACACAGAAAACGTTTCTTGCCGAACAAGTTCCTCTATTCCAGTCGAAGAATGTGGATCCAGTTTCTTGGTCTAGATCGGAACAAGAAGATGATGCCATGCGATATATCGCCGGTTCATTTCTTTCCTCGCTATCTGACATGTTGTTGAATGATACGTTCTATGAACTGGGTGACGAAGAATTGATGAACTGGAAACCTTTTACTCAATACCTCATAAGTTCTAACAATGTGGTTAATCCTGATGATTCAACATTTACAGACTCGTTAAATACTCCCGACTGTATCAAATCTTTAGCTCTCCCTACCTGCTTCAATTCGCTGCCTGATTTCGTTGTCAATTTATTTTCTTTGGAAAGGAATTCAACCACAACGCCTGCCATTGATCTGACAAAAGATTGTGATGGTAGTAATAACAAAGATGATGATAGAGAAAAGGAAAAGAATGGAGAAGACCACGATTCAGATTTTACACAAACGCAACAGGGAAAGAAATCAGCTACAACAACTAGCTCTCAAATGGGAATTACGTCAGACCTCAGCAACCAACAACAAGATCTGCAACTGCAGGGGTGAGGGAACGTACAACTAGTATGCAACAGCTACCCCACATCACGGCAAGGAGAGAAAATCTGCGCAACCTTGCCCAAATATAACTGGAACGTCATCGACAACTGAAACTAATAGACAAGTCAAAGAAGAAGATGAAATATCAGAAGCATTAAATACTGTTTAGGCTGCATCATCATTGGACTTAGGAGCAGCTGGTGTAGAAGCAATGGAAACATTGAAAAAGAATATGGGAGTCCGTTTGCGAGATTTACGATATACCGTTCAATGGTTTATTGGGGGCTATTTCCATAGAGTTCGATGTTATACTTCATGGTAGGGAAAATGTGGTACTAACTGACCCCCCCTCCCCCCCCCCCGTATACTTCTAGAAATTCTCAGGGTCAGAAAAATTCCGAACATGATCGATGAGAACGACATGAAGTAAATGGTTACGTTGATGAATGATGTCATGGCACCAGGTACGCACGGACAATTTTTTGTAGCTTTCTACAATTTCACAGTTGGTATAGAAATTTGATTGCAATGGAATAGAGTGATGACGAAGAAGATCATGACAGTGGTGATGACAATGGCGACAGCAATTAGCCCGAAGATGACATTGGTAGTGATGAAGACAACAATAATTCCGATGATCCTGATGATGATGGGAACAAGAGGGAATCAAGGAAGAAGAAGAAGGTAACCTCTAGTACATCCCCACGAAGGTGTTCTCAGTGGAGAGGCTACCTTTAACGTACTGTAAATCACCTGCGACGTACAACTGTGGCCCAAGAGAAAGAAGGACTTCACACAAGTCGGTGGTGGAGATGGCATTCACTTTTGGAAAATAGGGATGGATCCTATCGAATTCATCAACAGAACTGATTACAGTAATGTTGGAGAGATCTATAGTAATCACCCAGGGTGGACAAATTGTATGAACATTTTACCACATCTACTCCATCTCGAGGTTATATACAGGGCTCCGGAAAAGAAACAGGTTCTAAGAGGAAGGCAACCGATGCTTATGCCTGAGCAGAAAATCATTTCTTGGATGATGGATTTGGTCACCAATTTGTAAGCCTGGAGATATCGTGATGGATTTCTTTTCTGGGACTTTGTTGACAGCTAAGGCATGTTTAATGGTTCCAAATCATCGCCATCTCATTGGTTGTGAAATGAATACGGAATATGTTAAAGAGTCCGAACCATATCTGTTGGAAACATATGCACTACAGCTACTCAATACACAGTCCGACTTGACAGCAGATGGAACCGTGTTGGCGGCTGCAAAAACATTTGTGACAACTATGGATGCAATAAATTCAAAGAGGACGAAGTATGTCTGGCTGACACCTTGTGGCCTTTCAGCTGTTCAAACAATTCCAGACTACCTTTTGCACTATATGAGAACAATCAACCACTACTACACCATATTCAGAAGGTGCAAGGACATTCCAATGTCTAAATGGACCCGGAAGTATGTTTCCATGTTCCATTCTTTAGATGCAAGGGGAATGCTTGCTTGCGAGGTGGGAGCTCTTTGCCTATCTATTTGGCCTTCATGTATTAAGCATCCAAGTGCGGGTATGGGAGTTTTTGCGGACAGAATTTTCGATCCTAATCATCCAATTGGTTTCTACTATGGTGCATTGGTTTACACAGACTTGTCTGAGCAACACCAAATTGCAAGAACCTAAAGTGAAGGCCTGCTTGAAGTCACTGTAGATAATTTTAATACCTGGATGGCAGCGATTGATGGTAAGATGATCGACAAAGATGGGATTAAACATTATCTTTGGGTTGTTCCGGGTCGTTCTGTGTTATGAGATACATAAACGATAGCCGCTATCTACCTGGTGACACAAAAATGCCAAAATTAAAGACTAGTGAGATAGAACATCGCAAAGAAAATGTTTCGTGGAAAGTGATTAGAAGACCTGTGACATCATCAGAGTTTTCCACTCATAAGGTTCTATCTATTTTTCCGAAAAGGAACATCGATAGTGGTGGAGAACTCTCCTGGATTATGTCTCAGTGTACTTTAGTAACTACCCGAAACAACTTATTTACCACCCGAGATAATTTCTTATCACTTCAAATGTTCATTTTGTTGAAAAAGAAATATGTTACCATTATCTAAAAAATTAAATGTTATGTGACATCTTTCTGTCTTTTCTTTCTGATCTCAGCGAAATACTGAACAGACTACAGTATCTTGTTTACCAACCGTAATAATTTATGATCTCTTTAAATGTTACTTTTGTGAAGAACGTTTCGTCTCAAAAGTTACATTTGAGAATTCTAAATTATTGCGGTACTTCTACTAACATTTCTGTCACATAATGACAACACCGTATTTGAAACACAATCCTGTCATAATCTTAACAAACTGTTCAACTTTTTGTTCAATTATGACGGGATTGTAAGTGACAAGAACAACCACTTCTTTCAGTTCATAATGGAACGGTTATTCTTTATAACAAAAAATTTCGAAGAGATAACGGTAACATTTCACAAACTTGTTGACATACATTTTATCGTCTTCTACTACAGTAGAAGGCGAAACCCATTTTCTATTTCATATTCCTTAACATGAAGTTAAAAACATGCAAATTTCGACATAGCATGTGGCAATTTGCTGATTCTATTTTTTACTTAGTGAATTTTTTTACGCACCACTTCGTAGGCAGTCGTACATTACATGGTATACATGTTTGGTGCTTGATAATTTTAATAACCTTTCAAGTTTTAAATTTTCTTGAAAATTAATATATTTCTTTCTTTTCAATAGGGGATTCCATTCCACTCCTTTTTCCAAAAAACTATTATTTTTGGCCCACACGGTCATATATTTTGATGAAATGCAGTTTTTTCACACAAACTGCACAGTACGTAGTTCAGTACGAATTTTCTGTACGGATATCTCCATTTTGGCCCCATTTCTGCAGTTTTCTATCACGATACATTCTGGCCTGCATCATTTGGAAGCCTACATTCTTTTCCGAAGACACTGACGGAGGTCAAACTCCCGACTGAATGCAATCGTGTGAGGAGAAACGGCCCAAAGCCGAAAATTATCATACACTTCCTGAATAAGCCGCAGTCTTAGCCACCATTTCGGTGTAAGCAACAACCCA
>JAULBU010034042.1:0-15898 GCA_032358235.1 Odonthalia washingtoniensis
GGGTGGATGTGGCAGCATGGTAGCATGAATAATAATAGTAACAATAATAATCACAATAATAGCAATATGTAAAGCTGAGACATTTCATTATGAGTGATTGGTGAGATTGGTCATCTCGATTGAGATAAGATGAAATGATGATGATTTGAAATCTGTTTTTGTTTTACAAGACACGAAATTTTTATTTATTTATTGATCAAAATGGATTCATTTCTGTTTCTGAGTTTTCAAAAAATGGGTCTTCGAATGATTTGATATGGACTCCATCATTCGACCGTTTTTTCATTATAATTTCACACCTGAAACAATAGTTGGTCCAATTATCGTAGCAATGAATTGTGATCGAATTAAATCAAATTTATGGAAAAAAAACAAGAAATCAAATTCGATTTTTTTAATTTGAATTGGAATTTAAATGTACGCGTGTTTCTAGTGCATAGCGCATTGTGGAATTACCACATCTACAATCATGCTTCTACAAAGGACAAAATTGAACAGGTCACGGCGTCATCAACATATTTTATGACATCATCATGTCGTATACAACAGTTGTTCAGAATGAGGTTTTCAAGAAGCCTGTTTTATCTGTTTATTTCATTCATACACGTTATGCCCGTTTCAGCAACTTCCAGGAAACAGCCACAAAAACAATTCGAACCACATCATCACCACGTGACTGTACCGATCATTGTTCTTTTTTTCAGGATCGATACCATTGTTCCTGAGATCTCCAAAATGGACGAGTGAGCATGAAATCATTTTTCATCTATTTCAATTTCCAATTTTCGTCATCCCGTTCTTTATTCAATGATGAATCACTGAGTTTTACATCACATATTATAACACGTTGGACATCAAAACTGAAATGCTCAGTAATTTAATATTAATTTACATATGAAATTACAATAGTTGATGATGAACCCACGATATCGAAATTACATACTTCATCGTCTTCAATTTTATTGACATCTGACACTAATTATATACATATACCTATTTAATTGCGAATATATTTTATCCAGCCCCTTCACATCAATTAAATGGCTAAACAACAAAATCAAAAAAATAGTTTTCATATTTTAATTATAATACACTTTCTATAGCGCCTGAATATAAAAATAAAAATGATCATCACATTTTAACTAGTTGAATGGACTCATTCAATAAATTTGCATTTATCAATGTTCCAGCTCGTCCGTTCCTTTTTCAGAAACAAATGTAAATATCACAAGGGGAATTACTTACTAGTACATCAAAATAATTCCTTTAATATGCATCCATTCTACAATCTATCGTATCAGATAGCTTAATCACTCCAAATATTTTAAAACACATGCGTCCATATCCACATGAATCACGAATGACATTTAAATTACATATAATAGATACTGGTTCATTTTATTTCTACTTACAGCATTTACATTATTTCATATAAATTTTGCATTGCAAATTGCCCCCAACATACTTCTTTTTTTAAGATTTTAGTCACGAGTCGAGAAATCAGTTTCTTTCGTTGTTTTCGTTACTTGTTGAAACGTCGTCTCCTTTGCATTTTCCTAAAATTGGTCGACACAACTTCTACCGTTCAAATGACTCCGTCTTTACTACCTCGGAAGCAAACAGAGAATCGACATTCCACAACGGGTCATTCAGTTCAATGCCCTCCACCATTATCAGAGGTAGAAGTACTCTGGGAAGTTGAATCATATTTGTATTGGTGGCCAGCTTTTGTATCATCTGTACACATAACAGACACAACAAATTATGTGCCTGGAACAATCACTTATGAAGAAGCGTTCGGTTGATCCTCTCAGAAGCAAAAAGTAACGTTTATTCCGAACAATATGCTGAAACAAAGAAATGAACGGGGCCAAATTGTCATTGTTTCCTAGAGGATGAAAGTGAATGTGGATTTATCTAAAAGCGATACTACTTCAAATTCGGTGGATCTTCATGACACCTCCGGGGAAATACTCATTATAGTCCCTGCCACAGTATCCCCTTCTTTTTCGTCTGGTATATATCCGATGAAATCATGCAATATTACAGGACCAATTTCGTTCCTAAACAGATTCAACTTGTCTTCACCATTTTCATGAATATCAACGTCACATTATTCTACAGTGGTTCCGTTCCCTAACTTCATCCCTGAGATATTGGCGGAGCACCACCAAGACGTATATAAAGCACGGTCTCTATTCGCTTGGATTAGTTTTCTTTTTGCGACAGCTTTTTCCGTTTCCCTTATTTACTTTGCTCTTGGTTCTTTTGAATTGAATTTAGACAATAGAGACATATAATCAAGTACTTCGAAACATATGTCCTTTGCAACGTGTTTTCTTCCACTACAGCTGTCTGATACCAGTTGTTTCAGATGTTACTCTAACGTACCAACTTTGGAAAACTCTGATACTACTTTATTCCTCATTTCTACAGACAGAAATATGTGTACGCTTTCACCCCATGACAATTCAGATCTTAGTAACGAACATGTAATATCTTTCTCGCAGTTAATGGGCGAGATAATTATTCATCATAATTAATTTCATTCTACAATAAGATCTCACCTCTGTTTGTCGAGTTTATTCAATTTCGATCTTGATTTGGATCCAATTCACACTTTTCCTTCCCTCCCAACTTCTGCATTCTCAAGTCTACTGCTTGTCTAATTACCAAATATTTCATAGGTACTTGCCTTATCATCCTTTTCCAATCTTTTTTATCGGCCATCTTTCTAAGTTCCTCATTTGGTAACTGCAAACTCTGTACGATGCCTTTCATTTCAGTATTTCCCTATCCAGTTTCATAAATTCTGATTGCCGAACCTTTATTGAAACCTCTTTACTCATTACATCACCTGATTTTTCATTCGCGGATACATTGTATTCATTCTTCATTACTGAAAGTTTTTCTTTCTCTGCGGTAAATCGCCTAACCTCTTCTTGCAGTTGTCGGCAGTCTTCCACAGTTTCTTCAGTTTTAACATATCCTACATCGTTCATGAGACTGTCTCCGTCTCTAACGGTTCCATGGTTATCTTTTCTATTCTCCCGTGCATCACTGTCTGATACAAAACCCATGCCATCGGTAGTACCATTGTTCGATACATCTTTGTTCAATGAAGATTCGTTGTGACTTATTCCACACATTCTTGTAATAATCCCTCTTCGAATTCCACTCGTTGAACCACTTCTACCCCTTGCTCTGGCTCACCCTCTACAAAGCATTTCAACAGAACTTTTTTCTACATGTACGTTTGAATTGGTCGGAGAACATTCCTCTACTACGACATCATCTCCATGAGTATATACTCTCGCGCTTTAAATTGCGGTTTTTCATTTTCTAGTGATGCCCGTTGCGGTGCTTCCAACAATTTTCTTCTTCCACTTCTATTTGTTATAGCGTCATTCTGAAAATTATCTGATGTGCATTTTTTTGTTTGTTGCGTTCTTTCCCTCTTTTCTAGATAACCTTTTTATTAAAGCATCTCTTCCATGCGCCCAGAAAACATTTAATGACTACACAAGCTGCATTTGTCTGCTGTACGCAATATACCACAATCTAAAGAATGAAACTCTGTACACAAACATTGAAAAATAGGGTTTTAATGTTTTCTTGTCTAGGTTAACAAAAGATTGGTAGTGACGCACTTTTCTCAACTGTGTATATTTCTTCTCTATAGTTACAAAAACATCTTGTCCATCACAGGCTGTAAAATAACCACATCGAAATTATATTATAATTGTAACTAGCTTTTTTCATTGCAATTATGTCAGTCTCGTCTTATTTTGCCCCCACACTCGATACGCACATAATCATTGATCATGTGTACAATATATATGAGGCAAGATACATTTTTCTATCATCACGATATCGTCAGTTTTCGTTCATTCACACAACGTTCCGATATTTGTGCAATACATCATAATAATTACACATAGCGAACTGATTTTCAGATACTTTCATTTCTGATACTACGGCAGAGACAAATCCGTTTCTGACAGATAACAGAATTCATGGAATTTTTTGAAATAGTCTTACTTAACAAGTATGATTTACTAGAACAGTTTCCCGTACTGATCGGATCTCGAATATAATTAAATTATAGAAACAAATTATTTATATATTTTAACCATAGAACCGAAAGCAAAACAGCAAGAAGAACATTCCAAAACAATATAATTCTTCAAGTTTTGGGAAACATTTTTGGGTAACTCACCATTTCGGAGGAAGTGATTATTGATCAGATCACAAAATATTTATTGTTTCGTACAGAAAAATTCGGTTACTTCATCACATATAGTTTTCCTTCGAGAATAAATTAAGTAATTCAATTTTTATTAATTGTCGGATTATTCGGTGAAAATCACAGATATTATATGAATTGATTTTCAAATTATGTATGTGCTGTGCTTTCATATATCCTTTCCATTTATTTAATATAGAATACATGTGTATTCAAAAAACTACCTGGATTGAAACAATAATGGTCTATGATACAATGGGAATGAAATAAATGTAGCACTGCTAAAAGCCCATTTAAATACCAGTCCCTCATTTAGCTAATGGTATTTACTTTAAAGCCTTCGTCGGAATTTTCAGTACAATGTTGTAGATGAAGATCCATCACCACCACCATCACCACCACCATCTCTACCACCATATACATCATCATTACCTCCATACCATACTGAAATACGAATGTGTATGTGGTGATGAATGATACAATGTACGTAACTCTTCACAGAAAACTACATGAAAATAGGTCTTTCGCACGAATGGAAATCGAAATTCATTCGTATGCCGAAATTTTTCAGTTGCTTCCCAACCAAGATGATGAAGAAAAAATATAATTGCATCACGATTTATTCGCTTTCCTTAAAATTTAGTACTTCCACTTTCTTCGTCGGTTGCTTCTTCGTCCAGACCCATAGCTGCTTTTATTGTGTTTCTATTGCCATTTACGACTCTGGCAGTCTTTTCATCGCCCTCAATAGAATGAAAAAGTCGTACAGAATTCATGGATATTCTTGCAAGTCTTTTTGCATATTGAATTGTAGTAGACAATCTATTCAGCGTTTCGGCAGTACTCCTGCCAATATATTTACCGCCATTGTCATTATCTTCACCTATTACCTTCGTTTTTCTACACTCTACACGCATTCAAGGATACGATATTCCACTGAATTGGCCATGGCGTGTAGCCTGAATGGGTCTTCCTGCAAGTTCCCAACTATATTGAAGTGGATCAGGCAACCTATTGACCGTTTCGGCAGTATTTATACCAATTTAATCACTAGAACTGTCATCATTTTCATCTATCACTTTCGTCTTTCTGCTCCCTGTAGATATTCTCGGACGAGATATACTAGAAACCTCTTAGTCGTTCTCGCAGCCGCCTCTAATTTTTCAGAATTCCCGTTGGTAGTTTAATCACCATCGTCACTGGCAATTACACTATTTATACAGTAATTGTATGACACAGTTTGTCAAGCGCATTATCACCATCACCATCACCATCACCATCACCATCACCGTCATAGTCACCGTCATAGTCACCGTCATAATCATTGTCCCCATGACCATCACCAGCAGAAAAACTTGATACGACAATACGAAGATTTTGTTTATTAGTAGCATAGGTTTGGATTTCGTTCATGTCCTGCTAAAGAAGTAGACCCAGATGATGACCAATAATGCTGTTCCGATTTCCTATATTCAAGCATTATCTACATGGCCTGCTGGTATTAGACTTACGTCGACGTGCGGCTAAATAAGTAGAAGAAGAAGGAGTGAGAGGATCATTGAGAGAATTTACTCCGATAGAGAATGAAGCTGACGATGATGGTGTTCACCTGCGGATGTCATTGTCATTTTCATAATTTTATTGATAGTGTTGAGAATGTTTCCAGGGACGGAGTTTATGGTGTTTCAAACTACTGTAGTTGGGGTAGTGGTGGTGATTTGGTTGGCCATGGTGATTGGGGTGGTTCTCCGGAAGTGGAGTAAAATATAAGGAATCTTCCGATATTATCTTTTGATGTTCGGTGTGTCATGGGCAGAAATGGACCTCGAGATATAGACATCTTTTCACTGTCCCACCACAACCCCTACTTCAAGTTCCGTCTCCCCTTATTATATAGAAACGGCCCTTCTCGTAGTTGATCTAATTCACCATTTCTTCGCGTCTGCTTCAACCTCCCATTATCCTCGTCTCATTCAGCTCTTCTCAGAAACTCTTCGACAGTTCCTCCACTCCCACCAACAACGGAAATTCTTCTATATTATTGACGACGAATGCCACACGTTTCGATGGTCGTGAGCACTGCTTCCAACCTCAACATTACTGACCGATTCATTACTTATACCAACTCTTCCAACGCCATTGTTCTGTACACCGGCGGTAATTCCACCAGTAATTCCGATCGCAGAATCACCGCAACACCCAGTTTCAAACCTCTGCTCATTTCAAGTCTACTAACTCCTTATCTTTCATTTTTATCAATGAATGCCAAAGCCAGTCTTTGCTGGTACTGAACACTTTGCTCCGCCGTTCATAAGTATGGCATGACCGCTCATCTTTCAAATCTAAACTTTCCAACATTCCCACGTCTCCAACCTGCTTCTGCCTTCGTTCTGGCATTGTATTTTATATTACAATTCCAATTACTATAATACATATTATTATAACATAAATGTTATACTTACTATATCGTTAGTATTATTATTATAATAGTTATTACAATTCTGGTGATTTGCTCGCCTTGGCCGGTATTATGAAATTAATATTATATTGTTATAAAGTTATTATCACTATAACGTTACTATTATTATTATAACATTACCATTATGATAGATATACGATTAATTTCTTATACTCGAACGATATTCTCCGGATTGTTAATGCGCTACGCCTTTTAAGAACTTTCCGTTCTCCGATCAGTAATAAATTCTAACGTGTTTTCAACATTAGAATTTTTGGAAACCACGTTTTTTGTATTTATCGTCTGTTCCATAAAGTTTCTTTTCATTACGAGGAGACTGACTGCTACCACTGCTGAAGATTCACAAACATTTATTGATCTGAGACCCATCACTGTCCTCGGCTTATCAGTTTCGTCTGTGGTACCTGTGGTCGCTTGTATCTCCGTCCCAACTGTTCGCATTTCTCCTACTGTCTTCGCAATGTCATTTCCGACAGTCTCTCCTATCCTCTTCGTCCCCAGAGTCATACGCGCCACGGTTTTCTTCTTAGTTCCAACTCTCTCGGTACCAAAATAGTTTTGATGGATTCTGATTGTCTGTGCAAATCGTTGTGTTTGGTTTTAGAGAACGAGTCACCGTCTCAAGTTGAAAGTCGCGTTGCGGCTACTGGTTTTTTCCCCGTTGAAAACTTGGTTTAATTCAATTGGCTTAAGACACTGATTTGAAAACTGCAGTTTACTAAATCAGTGTTACAATAGAAAAATAAAATATATATTTTAAAAGTTTATAGAAATTTCATGAAATACCCTATGCATCAAATTTTCTTTAAAATTCCATGATGTATATAAATGTCCTTTTTCCCGTTTCATTTTCATGTGAAAGGGAAACGATAAAAAATTGAATTGGAGATGATCGAATCGATCAGCATCATTGAATAAGATCTCAACTTTAATAACTACTGAGCAAGCAAAATTCAAGAACAGTTGAAAGAACAATTTGCAAAGACGCATGTTGAAAAACGTAATAGGGCTGCTTGTGCGCCAAAGTTGTCTTTCTGAATACAAGAAACCATAATAATCACCGAGGTGTTACCAAAAAATCATTTACACTTCACCTTCATCCCCACCTCCAAAAACCATCTTATTATCATTTCATCAACCGAAATTTCCCGTTACAATCATTATAAATTATGTTACAATTACTATAATACGATGGTACAAGCAGTATAGCATGATGTTTCTTTCATTATTCTTTTTGACATTTTACCGTTTATAAAAACGGTCATTCCTTTATTTGTATATAAGTGTAAACTAATAATTATTCCGATATGCATTCTAACTTAATTGTAATACTGCTTTCTTCCATTCTTGCTCCCCTTCTATGGAATCACCACCTATTCTATCAGTTTACCTTTACGGTTAAAGCTTAAATTAATTCTATAATTACCGCCTCCCCTTCTATCAGTCCTACTACCCTTCTCACAACTACGACGAACAAGATCTGTTTTTGGAGGTGGATAATACAAACATTTGCACTTCATCTTCATCTCCATCTCCGAAAACCGTCTTATTAACATGCCATCAACCGAATTTTCCCGTTACGATCATTATAACACGCCGTTACAATTATTATAATACGATGGTACAATCAGTATGACATCGAAAAACACATCCCTTGTGGGAATTTGGGGTGCCAAACAATCACTCGTAATTTTGTGTCGATAAGAAGGCACCGACGCCGGTGTATGTATAAAGAGGAATTTTCCCACCAAAATGCAACTCATCGAACTTCATCTTCGACCAAAGCGATAAATAGAACATCTCTTTTCACATCTTCCTATTATTCCAACCGGAAATATCCTTTTGCACCAACAGATCCGCAATCGACTGTACCAACAACATCTGATACATGGGCAAAAACTGGCACAGGAAATTATACTTTCGTCGATTTAAATTCCCCTGACTCACCATCATCACAGGAGCCTTCAAATGGGGCGATGAAATATATCAAGAATATCAATCGAAAATAAATAAAGATGTGAATTCATTAGTTCATTCTGTACTAATTTAGTCCAAGAAAATGCGGATACCTCCCACATGAAAAATGTCGAGATTGGCAGGAACAAACGGAAGGACATTTGTAAAATATTGGCGGTTACTGTTATAATACTATTAAGAAAAGCCGGAGCAAGACGTGTCAACGAACTAATTCTTGCTCTTAACGATTAAAATATCCACCGTGGAATGAGTTCGTTGACACGTCCTGCCCCATAGGTGACCTCAACGATTTGCGTGAAAATTTGTCATCATTGAATAATTGTAAGAAATTGTGTCTAAAATCGTCAAGGATGACATGAATAATGCTGGTTTCGATATAGTAAATGTTGAACATAATTATGGAAACAAATATGTTTTAGACATACGTTCTTTAAGAAACTTGCTTTGTGCTCAGGTTTTGGCAGTTACTAGAAATGAAATTTTCGTATCTCCGACAGAAGCTAGAAGCGCTATGACCGAACTTGATGTAGATGTTTATGTCCCTTCACATCCAATGAGTGCGGGATTGGGAGTAGAGGGATATGAAATCATGAGATCAGTGGTGCACAAGAGGATAGCATAATATAGTTTGGGGATTCAATTCCAACACGATCAACACCTGCCCTGGTACAATTTTATTCTGATAAATCTAATGCAACATTGAAATCAACGTCATTCCAGTTCTATCCCATCAACTGTGTGTTGCTAAATTTTACAAAGAAAGCTCGAAAACGTTTAATACTGAGTGGTAAAACTGTCCTTGGCTATATTCCAACCTCATTTTTACGTTCATCACAATATTCAAATTCATATATAGACGCTAAAGAGACTGAGGAAAGTGAAACAACAATTGATATCGAACGTAAGAATCGTATTCTTCTTTCACATAAGTGTTTAAAATTGATGGCAGTGGATGTAAATCATTTTTTACGAAAGGTACCTATTCATGGACAAAGGACAGGATTAATATTCACTTTAATCCCATCATTTCATCGTACGTTGCAGACCATCCAGAGGCGAAGGATATTCTAGGTGTTTATCATGGCAACAGAAGTAACAGTAACTGACATCGCTGTCTGGAGCCATGTGTTAAATTTTGCTCTGTTTCATGTGGAAGTTGCAGATCCGTTGATGGAAGGGTACATGTTTTGAAAATACATAACAAATTTAAAGAAGACTCACTACATGTAAAACGTCCAGGAAAGGAAAAGCAAATGAAAGAAAAAGCTACTAAAGTTCTGTATGATTATTCCCTGCAACATTATCTACCTCTACTTTCTGATTATCTATTTTCCGATCAACAATGCTTCGATGCATACGTAGTGTTTCATTTTGAATCGCTTCACAAGCTATAACGCGGCATCACGAAAACGTTACTTACATTATTCGATGAAAGAATTTGACAACGATCAAGTAGAACAACAGTCATTTTAAATAAATGCAATAACGTTTTACATGAAGTTCATCACTACTACCGTTGTAAAGGTCTGAAAGTGGATTTCAGTTCTTCTCGGAAAAGTGCAATTCTAAATGGAATCTTCAGATATGAAGAGTTGATTGATATGTTGCAAAAAGAGAACACTCGCAAGTTGAGAAAGTCATGCCCTTTCTGGGTTCTATATGTGATCAAGCACCAAATGATCATGAAACCGCTTTAGTTACGGAGTTGTTCACAACTTACTCAGATTGAGTTCGTCTTTTAAAGTGGGAGGCTCGTCCGCTGTATTGGAAAAAGTGGATATATCACAATTAAAGTCCATGATATATGAATTTAAAACCAAATCAGTAGAAATGTTTGGGACATATCATAAATCAAATATAGGAGCGATTCAGTTCATATTATTAAACCATTTCGTTGATGATATAAAGGCGCTTAGTTCTATATCCGTGTTATAAACGGGATTATATGGTCACAAAGATATGGACCATAAATTTATGTACAGTACAACTTCTAAACGACAAGACGATGCCATAAATGTCACCGTTGAACGTATTGAAGAACGCATGTGAATATCACAGTAGGCATAAAACAGTTAATTTCTATCTAACGGTCGCTTTTTCTCAGATTAAATTCAACCGACAAAACGAAACGTATGTAATTCAACCGCTGATGCCAGGAAAGATGAACTTCCCGTCATGTAAAGGCTACACTCCAAATTTATATTGGAACTCTCAGAATGAGTAATCAAGTCTCCAAATATTCTGTCATCAAATGAAATGGAAGTTTTCCTAGGCATTGAAAAACTTAAAGATATGAAACGTAACATTTGTTTTTATGATCAAAGGGTGATATTCAATCAATTGAAGTCATTATTGATTGATAAATAGAAATTAATAGCCTTTTCATCTGTAACAATAGGGATATCCGCTTCAGTTTACGTTTCATCAATGGCATGTCCAAATTTAAAATCGCTTCAATACTTTAAATGTGAAGATAAATTTCACTCCCACATCCCTATCCAACAAGGGCGGTTCGTGTACAATCTGGTTACAGCCAGAAACTACAGGGACTACGACAAGATGCAGTGATGCTCAGAAATGGTCAATGAAAATACTGCAATGATAGTCAATGAATTTGGTTTGGTTCAGTTAGATCTTTTTTAAATTTTGGTATTATATATAAAAATAGTACTGCAACTACTCTTATGTCCCTAAAATCTGCCATATAAATCTCGATCTAGCCTTCATTTCAACCATGGAGGTAATTAATCCCACTTGATACGGTTGATCTAAAAATTGGCTGTCTTTGTATACAATGGGAACCCGCTACAGATTCATACGACGAAAAAATTGCGGGAAAATGACGCGAAAAGAGCTAGACTCGGAGGAATGGTTCGGTCTGACTCCCTGTGAGTATATAATTTGGATGGTTTAAATAGTCCCAATAGAGGGATGCAACCCATACGACGGACAAAAAAGAAGAAAAACCTTTTATGGACCTTCGTATGATCAATATTTTCTAGTTAACAGATTCTTTTCTGTGGGCCGAAACAATTCGTATGAGTTTTGTGAAAGTAATAAACATTTATCTTCAAATTTAACGAACTTTTGTTCCTAACAAAGGTAACCAATGTGGGTTCCCGAATGGTCATCAACGCCCAAACTGAAAGACAATATTAATATGAAGCATGCCGAGGACTGAGTCAAAAATTCAACTACCAACGTCGTCGAGGTGTGTTTCCTGCCCTATCGAAGATGCGGGATATTATCTTTAAAAAAGAAGGAAAATTCATCCAAAATCAACGTACCCCACAATAATAATAGATTAACTGGGAGAATTTAAAATTAAACCGCGGAACACTTTGAAATTGATCTTCTCAGTAGGAACTCGTAAGTAATCTACACTGTTCTTGTTATGGAGTAAAGTAATAAAATAAAAAAACTGCGTTGATTTGCTCTTTCTCACATGTAAAATTATCATCAAGCTTGTGTTAATGTAGTACTGAAAACAGAAAATGCTATAAAATCTCAAAAAACTAATTATATCTGGGCTACCAAAATTGGATAATCTTTTAGACAATTTCAAATACAGGCCATATGCGTTTGGTAGTTTATTACAGAAAGATCATATTTCCTCAAGTTTGGGTGGCTCAAAATAAAAATTAGAAAATTTCAAATGAAACTATAATTGTTTTAGGCCTTTGTGGGTATTGGAAAAATTTGAAATAGTAGTAGGCAAGCCCTAACGCATACGTTAACAAATGATAAGACGAAATTGTACATAGTATGTAAAAATTTACATCTATGCAACTTTACAGATTAAAACGATAAGATATAAATTATCAGAGAACACTTGAAGATATTGCAAAATTATTGAATGGGTATTCCCGTATTTTAGAATCTTCGTTTTAAACAAGGTGCGCAGGACTTTTTAATATTTGAGTAAAATGAAAATGAATAGACGTAAAGTTGCCACATAACATTTATTTTCAGAGAAAAAGGTAACAGATTTCTCAAAAGAAGAAACTCGTGAAGAGATAGGAATTTTTCTCAGGTGGTAACTTACCATCCGACATAAAGTGTAAACAAGTTTTTGTAATAATTTCTAGAGTAAGCTGACCCACGATCCATGAATATATTTCTGTATCACCAAGTAGATAGCGCCTGTCCTTTATGTATCGCAACACACAAAACTCTGCTGCTTCGACTTGTACATCAGAGGCTTGAGTTGGACACAGCTTGGGTATGTTTGAGACCTCATTTTATTCCCATCTCTTCCGGTCACTTTTTCTTCAAACACTGCAGCCCATTTCATTTCAGTCGTATATGCTTCCGCCGAGTTACAAAACAGTAGTCCATTTTGACGATTTTTGTCCAAAATTGATCCTCACTATTCCTATTACTCGGCGCAATTAATTGAGAATAGAGCAAAACTTGGTGTGTACGTGTAAAATATATGGGAATAGTTGAAAAGGTTTTTCTTCATTCGCATATGGTTCGGCCAAGTAACAAATATAAAAGTCCATTTTTGGACGATTTATTTTTCAAAATAGACTTCAATATTGATGCAATTCGGCGGAATATCATGCTTACTGATGAAATGTTGGTGTGCCTTTTGGATTCTTTAACAGTTGCGCACCAAGTTAGGCTTGAATCACAGATTCTTTAGTAGAGTTTCACTAAGAATGGTCCATTTTCGAACCACTTTAATATGAAAGGGACCATCCATTCGGATTAGTCAATACTTATTATAATCAAAGGTTGACTATTTTGTTTCGTACCTCATCCTAGTGGATGGAAAATTAAAAAATACATATGTGATTTTTGAGGATGGCCTTTTACATTTTCATCTACGTAGATGTGGTTAAAAATTAAATAATCAACCGTTGATTATTGAAAGATCATGGTTGTGCGTTTCATATCATGCCTCAAGTCCAGTTAAGTAAAAAATATTTTCCTGCACCTGGGTTACGGCGGCAAAAATCAGAAAATTGTTCCGGGACAAATATAAAGCACCTCAATAAAAGTTCGACATTGACATAAATATTGCTATTACTCAGCGCAATCAAATCCGAATTAATCCAAACTTGTTTGCACATTTAATATACATGAGAGTAAGCACAAACCAACTTTGGATTCATTGGCGTATTTTTTCGACGAGTTACAAAATGAAAAGTCCGTTTTTGAACGTTTTGTATAAAATTGGACCTCAATAATGCTTTTACTCGGCGTAATGATATGAGGACTGTACCAACCTTTCTGTGAACATGAAAAATACATGGCACTAGGTGCACAAAAAGTTTGGATTCATTTTAAAATGTTTCCGACGAGCAACAAAAACAGTCCATTTTGGGACTTTTTGTCCAAAATGGACCTCAATAATGAGTAAACTCGGCGTAATAATACGCTAATTGCACCAAGAATGTTGCGCTATGTGATATACATGGTATTAGTTGCACACCTTGGTTGGATTCATTTGGATATGTTTCCGCCACGTTTCGAAAAGAAAAGTCCATCTTTGGATGTTTCTCGTCAAAAAAATGGACCTCAATAATGATTCAACTGGGCGTAATGATATGCGAATTAAACCAACAATGGTGTTCACATTTAATATACATATGATTGGTGGCGCATCAAGTTTGGGTTTATTTGCATACGTTTCCACCGAGTTACATAAAGAATAGTTCATTAGTTTCGATGCGAAACAAGTGTACAAAAAAAATATCTATCCACTGGATGGAACTTTTTCGATCAGAAACACGTATAAGAAATATTTAAATTTCCATCCACGTGGATGGCGAATGTTTTTGTATAATCAACCGATGATTGTTTAAAAATTTAATGAACCGTATATAAAACATATAAAACATTCCCCCCACCACCTGGATGCAATTTTGTCGAACAGAAACACGTGTACGAAAACGATTATCAAACTATTTCCAAAATGTAAACCATCCTTCACCTGCATAAAATAAATGGACCTTTTCACGATCAGTATGGGACTATTTCATGGAAGGCATTAGTTCGCAACTTTTTTACATAGCTCTGCACTAGTTCTGCATAAAACCACTAAGGAAATATTCCACCATCATGGTGGGATATTGCCTTACTTAGTGGTTTATGATATGGTCCAGTATTTCACATTCTCCAATCCTGATTGTGAAATTTCCCAAAATAAATGCACTTATTTAAATGCACACCACTTAATGAACCAATCGCAGCATTTTGCACGAAGTTATTATAAATACTCGTCCATTTTGGACAAATTGGTCCAAAAATGGACCGAAATGTTCTTTTTATCGCGGCGACAAGATTCTCACTATCCACAATATTTGGCATGTATTTTGAACGTACATGTATTTAAATAAATGCCGAGTTCTGGAATGAATAAATCACCGTGTCTAAAAATCATTATTCCAGTTTGGGATAAATGTGTCAGAAATGGACCTAAATATTCTTGTATATTGGCCCTGCAAGCTCAGATAACCACAATATTTGGCGTTCATATCACATATTCATGTACCTTTGATTATGCATAATATTGAGTCAATTGCAGCAGCATGTTCCAATTGATTTACTATAAAATTATATTAAGCCGAGATAATGTAAATTATCGTCCATGGTTGGACAAATATGTCCAAAAATGGACGTAAAGGTGGTTCGTGTATCTCGGCTAATTGATTCGCGATATTGACAATATTTCCGTGCACATTAAACATATATGTAGTGAAGTTCATTACGAGAGCACTGTTATATACTAAACATTCCGTTACGCTACATTCCTTCGGATGTTCTATAGTAACGTTGCACGAAAGATCCTGGGGCATTTTAGTGAAATCCATGCAGTTCTGATAATAATGACCTTATAATAGAGAAAATAATTTTCAGAATACATGGGAGTTGTCCCTGTCATCCCACCTATCGACCCTGATCATTGAAGTATGTTACTACAAATTATTCGTCCTTTACTAAGAATCGTTCCTCGGGAACTTCTAACACCTATTTCCATCACTTATGTTTCTTCGTCTCTATTCAAGAGGCGACGGGTAAAAAGGTGCTTACAATAGGTTGAATACACGTACTGCTGTGAGACGATTCTGTCTCCTCGATTGAATACGTCTGCTATTAATAGCAGTACCGATGCACTGTAGTGATGACTATCTTTGTCAGTCACAGTCTACGATAGTGTTGGCAAATAACACTGTTTTCAACTATTC
>JAULBU010034053.1:0-15896 GCA_032358235.1 Odonthalia washingtoniensis
TGATACAACAAGACATAAAGATAAAAGTAACAAGCTAGGCTGGATGAAATCTTGCAATATCCATGTGGTTATTTTCCAAAGTAGAAAAGCCCCATAATGCAAGAACCATATAAAAATTCCTAAAAAATCATGAATTAATTGATTACGTCCGTACCGAAAATGACCCCTTCATAAAAAACGTTGAATCAAACATTGCTGTCTAAAAAATTACAATTAATTAAATTCGACTTCACAGAAAATCACAAAACGCTTCCAAACAAAAGTAGAGTGACTTGAAATGTGTCTTGAGGTTCAAGACATATTTCATTTCAAACCTTTAAGAACCATGCAAAATTCATACTGATGATGTACAGGTATACCTGGAAGACACCATTAGAAAATGTATTTCATGTACCGCATCGTCTACACCACCAACATAGGGAAAGTTAGCACTTGGTTCTCGCAATCATGCTCTCAACGATGTGTAAATGATAGAAAATTTCTCTCTAGATCAAATACGATTATTCCACTGCATGGATTCGTAATCCAAGTTCTTGGCAGTCTATCTGGTTCCTGATGCTACTATATTGTTTGCAATGATTGCATTTGAATAAACCTGGATTGCTCAATTTGGGAATCCTGCAGCAGTCCAGGGTGATCAAGAATTTGAAAATCTAGACTTCCTGGAGTACCTAAAACTAACTGGCATTATTTTCGCCCTATTTCGCCTCGAATTCACCGTAAAAAAATATTGGAGCCGAAACATGGCATAATTAGAAATATTTATTTACGAATGGTACATGCATCACCCGATGACAATCCTACATCATTAGTTCCGAAAGCTGTCAGAATTTCAAATGAATCATATGGCTCTCATGGCCCTTCAGAATTTGAGATCGCCATTGGGGTACAATAAACAAGTATTATGTGAACAATATCTCTACACCATCTCACAAGTTTTGGCGAATTCGAGAGACAAACTAATAGCAAAACGAAAATTTAACCTTTTAACGCAGTCAAAATGTACTATTGATCCCACAATAAAACGATATGGTACACTTATTTATAAAAAAGGCCATGAGAAATATGGTACATGGACATCACCTCGAATTGTCTTACAGGGAGACAGGTCTACAGGTACAGTTAGGATTACTATACCAGGTGGTACACCGGTTACGTGATTTTGTGATACCCACACTATTACGGCAGTCCATGCTTTCTACCAATTACATGAATTAGTGTCAGTGACATTAATTATATGATTGACATTAATACAGGTTTATTTACAAATAGTACCAGTGTCACTATTCTAGTTTAAATTCATTAGAAATGGAATTATTGTTCGTTACGATTGTATGTTTCAAAATGTAGCCTTTTTTATGTCGATAAACATGAATTTGAGGTGATAATCACGTTTGATGTTGATTCAACATCAAAAGAGATTACCATGATGTTTGACATGATGTTGAGATGATGTTCAGTTGTATAATATAATAAAATTTGATTAATTCCAGTAATTTCTTTAAAGGGTGTCAACTATGTTGCATCAAAGTCAACATAATGTTTACCGCAACATTGTAGATGTAGCCGTTTCGCTTCGACTTCAATGATTGATGTAGTATTTTGATGTCTTCATTAATGTTTGATGATGGTGCTTCGATATTCTATATAGTTTCGTTGTGACCACATCAATTTTTCTCATTTAGTGCAACAGTAAAGATCATTACCAGTTTTTTATTCTCTTTCTATCCAAAAATATTGTCTGCATCTCATTTTGCCATATGTATGATACGCGTAGCCCAACATCGTCAACAAAGGCAACAAATTAATGCTTCTCCAGAACAAAGCGAAGGCACGAAACGAACAAACAACGAGTTAACAAGAAACCAAGCAACAAACAACGATCAATCAATCTCAGAATAAAACATGGCACGTACTAAAAAGAACAGACCTCAACATGTCTTAAAAATTGCTCAGAGAGCAAAAATATTGGGATGGATGATTGAAACATCAAAAGAAGAAGGAGAAAAACATATTGCTTCTAAAGCAGTGAACAAATTTCCAGCATTATTTCGCACTGCTCCAAATGAAGATATTACTCGAGCAATGCGTCTTTGGAAACAAAGTTCTTCATTCCAGGACGATGCTGGAAATATTGTGCAACGTGGTGGTAGTTATTGAATAAGAAGAACCACACGTATTGTAATTAAACAAGTAAGAATAAAGGAGAAAACTTGGAGAGATCGAAAGCGGTCAGCAATGGGTGGTGCTACTTCATTATAATTTGCGGTCCGAATTCGACCGGTTAAGAAAATTTGGGTTTCAGTTTCCACTTTTCACCCTTCTTCTTCTTGCACGGCATCTTTTGAATGAAAGTATGAATGGAATATACGGTAAGGGTCTGATGGGCCCATTTTCTGGTAGTTTTAAAGAAGAGAAGATTGACTTGAGATGGATTCAATCGTTCACAGAACGATTTAGAATTGTGAGTAGATCCCAATGTGGAAAACTAAGAATGAGTACAGCAAAACAACTTCAATTAGAAAATTAAGTAGCCCTGATACTAGGTCATTTTAAGACTATTTTATCGAGTGGAAAAGTAGACGAGCGGGATTTATGAAATGCTGATGAAACACACTTAATTTTTGATGATGATAACAAGAAGACTCTTGGATGTTCTTGTGACGTTGAGGTTCAATATGCAGATGTTACTTCCAGAGGAGAAAGAATGACAATGGTTGTCAGATTAAGTAGGTGACGTAATGCTCGTGTTGAAGCACCAATGATGAAATTTAAAAACAAAGAACATAGTTATCCTATCACAGGTGTAGATTACAACGTAGAAGGAGTCGCATATAGGACTGGACCCAAAGAATGGATGGATTATATAAATATGAAGGAGTGGTTATGAAAACCATGCGTTTTGAAACCCCTCCCTGACAATTGTTTAATAGAAATGTGGGTTGATAATTGCAGCGGGCATAATTTAAATGAGGGAATCGTAAGTGCTGTGGAGAAAATTGGAACAAATATTCTGTTCTTCCCACCTAATGTAACTCATCTACTACAACCGTGCGATTCGTTTGTCATCCAGAAGTTAATGATGCACGGAGACGCCGCTGAGAAGAATATAAATTACTATTACCATTTATCCAGAATGGGACATGGACTGAAGCTGATCGGCTTCCAAATCCAGGAAAGCCTTATTTTCTACTATTAGCTACCGCCTCTGTTGCAGATGTCAATATCCAGTGTGACCTAAACGGATTTACATACGCACGGAAGGCCATGATTCATTGTGGCATGGCATTGAATACAAATGGACGTTGGGATGAGCAGAAATTAAATCCGGAGCTGCAAAAAATTATCATAAAGCATCGATCTGAATTTGAAAGTCCAGGTGATGCTTATGAAACCTAAAGAAATGCATTCTTGAGTATATCTATTGGTCCAGTTTTATTTACTGACACTAATCAAATTTAGTCTCGAAGCGGTTTCACATGAATTAATGTCATTGACACTAAGTTTCCACTGAAACTATTAAAGTTATGACACTAAATCACGTAACCGGTGTAGTGGTCCTCAAATTGTAGCTTCAACTGGAGAGACAAGACCTGCAATATTGGACAATGCACTGGATTGTAGTATAGTTGAATCAATAGATACGCTAGACTCTGAAATATAAGACACACTTCTGAATGAACATGATAATCCCGTTACTCAGAATGGAAATGAAGATGTTCATCCTGTCTAAGTAATACAGGATTCAATGCATCAAATTATATCAGCTGCGATGAAAACTTGGTTTTTCACTTACAATAAGAAGAATAGATCATAACCTCATCATCAACAAATTCAAATCAGATGATGTCATCTCTGGTGATGTCTGCAGTAGTGCAGATCCTACTGTGGAATATTTATTATCTAGCAGTCACTTAAACATTGGTGATCGCATAGAAGTATTCTGGTAATTGAAATCATTTTAAAATCCTGGTACTATCCAATCTACGAATGATGAGAACAGGCCATCCACTTCGATGACGGTGACATTGAGAATTCAACACTGAAAAATGAAACGTTGCGTCAACCTGATAGTCTCTCCATAGTTACTGGTACCCATCTTCAATCAAATGAACAATCAATATTAGATTTAATGCTTGATAATATTGGTAATAAGTCGCTCATGCGGCAAGATGTACAAGGCTTCCAACAACCAGTACTAATCAAGTCATATATAGGTGAGGCAGAAGAATTCAAGGAAAAAGTGCCAGTGATACCAAAATATGACATCCAAAACAATTTCAACATTTTTTCGTACTTGTCATTTACAAAATAAAAATAAATGACGACAAATCTTGCAAACTCAAAGTAATAATTACTCCCCATGGAAACAAAGAATCAATAAAAAGAAACCTCAAAAATGAATGCAATATGTGATATCTTTCATAATTACGTATTGTTTAATATATGACCTACCTAAAAGGGTGGAGGTGAACCAAAGCCGATGTGAAATCTGCCTTTCTCCAAACTGAACAGGTACAGAGGGACGTATATGTATTTCTACCTTGGCAGAGTACAGACAGGAATCATTATTAAATACTGCTGATAGAAGCCCATGGTATTGCCAACGAAAACGAGAAATGGCAATTACAATCCGATGATCTCTTACGAAAACTCTGATTAACACAATGGCAGGTAAATACTCAACATTTTTATATATTCAAAAACAGTAAACTTGTGTTACTGACAGAAAATAGGTTTAGTGACATTTCAGTAACAGTTGAAACAAATAATTTCAATAATTTCATGAACGGATTTAACTAGAAGTTCGAATTTGGCACTATAGAACATGGTCCTGGCTGTCTTCCCTTCTATGCTTTGAATATCTTACAACAAGAAGACTTCACTTGTCAAATAAATGTTGATGACGACTTAAAAAGTCTCTTACCATACCCCATATCTCTAGTTTGCCGTCGCGAAACAGATGAAAGGCAAACTGAAGTAGAAAAAGTATCGATTAAGTCTTCAAATTCTTCATATGAATGGCAGGGGATTTATGATTCACCGTTCTGACAACTCTGGAATTCATGGAAAATTGCAACTTTGCTAAGTGAAATATGCACATGGCTCGAAAATTTGTTCCATCCTATCTCAGCGGGGCCATCCTACTTATATATATGTTGTCATCTGTTCTAATGAATCATTACCATAGCATGGTAATATATATATATATATATATATGAATGATAACAACTATACTGTCTATCTATGTTTAGCCGCCATTTATTTCTCCTAATAGGTTACAAATCGGCAAGTACTGTCTTTATTTCACCTTTCTATTTCCCTTTCATGTCCCACTTTATGTCTACGTAAGCATTCAATGAGTCTAAGTTCTAGTCTCAGTAGAAGTTAACGAACTAAACTAGATTGTATATTCTCTACTCTACAATCCGGCTGAACCTGCTTCACCGTTCATTCAAGATCCAATTTTCACGTATTCCGAACCGTTTTTCCAGTCTTTTCTCAATTATGGGACCATCAAATACACACACGCTTTCTCGTCTCAACTTTGGATAGGACACCAATACCTCTCCGTGGACTGATAGTCTACGTAGTATGCGAGGTTTATAATGATTTCACTGAACTTCTTCGAATTAATCGAAATTTGAACGAGTCTTTTAGAAACTACAAAGCTCGGATCTGAGAACAAGTGGCTAAATTTAATGTTCATGGAAAGGCACTTTCAATACAAGAGTCTTTGATTGCAATAATGCTACTATCTTGCACTACCAGAGATGATGAACAGAAAAGTACAATTATTTATCCTGGAATTGGTCGCACTGAACTGTGTATTAATGGTACAAATGACATTATTGTCACTCAAATTACCTACGAAGATGTGGCATTAATTTTACGACAATGTGAAAATATGGATGGTTCAAATCGTGGTATGAGGTCATATCAAACTGATACTGTCCATGCTAATACTTCAAATAGAGGCCGACGTGGTGGTAGTGTTTAAAGAAAGTTTAAATATAATCATCTAAACCATCATCAACGTTTGCGACCCGAAGAAATTCAAGAACATAAGCTCAGTAATGCCAATAAAGTAATTATTCATACAATCAACAATCAAATAATAATGGAAACGTTATGATATTCAATGCAGTCATTGTGGCCGAATCTTCTCATGTCTCCTCATCGTATACTGTAGTTCGTCCTCTAGTCGACGACAATGCACCGTTTACGACCATCGGAATGACAGAGTTACGTCTTCTCTGTCACGTAGATACTGCATCCTATACATCTCTTGATCCTAAGATACAAAATCTAGCTCACTATGACTAGAAATAATTTGGTACTGGAACGCATTCAAACATTAATGGTAGGATATAAGGGTCTGGAAAGTTCGCACTAAACTCTGATAAAGAAATTCCTGTTAATACTAAAAATTTAGGAGTAGCCTGGTCTTGCCCATTGGTGATAGGCCGTAGTGTCAATCGAGCCAGTGACGGACTACATTAATCTGGAAGTCGATTTTTCCTTCCACCACATAATGGATCTTGTGATTCCATTAAAATGGCCAATAATGTGCTACACACTTACATTTATACATCCAGATTTCAGTAACTTGGATCTGTATCAGGTACTATATCTGGTGCTACCTTTATCATGAATGTTTCGAATGATATTGTAAAGTTCAGGTAGTCAATAAAACGTGTAGTTGACAGTCCACAGACATACGTTTGGATATTCCATGTATTATAATATACGTATCCTACTACAGAGGAATAATCTATGGACGGATATTTTCAGAGATAATTAGCCAATGTAATACATAAATGCACTTAGTGTATTGCATCCTCCATCAGATCCCGCCACGTAAAGGAGCTCTGGGTACACTCAATAAATTTCTGATGGGTGTGGTCATGATGGAAAGTATATACTTAAATCAAATCAGATTAATTCACAGTATGGATTCACATTCGAGGTTCTCGTCTGCATATACGGTTCAACATAGTTATTTAATCTCTGCTTTAATTGAATTTGAATGAAATTTGATTGCTCAGTTTTGGCCTCATAGTGCAGTGCAAGGTGGTTAAGCTTTTGAAAAAATTGGATTTCTCTATTATATGGAGTCATAAAACGTTTCCTTCAGACCAGTACCATATCTTAGACATCATAAAAATATTTTGAAGCCCCAACATTGGATTATTTTTCCATATTTTCAAGATTTGTGGACGATTCAGTCGATGCGGACAAGACAACTATTGCTTTGAAATCAGTAAGCATATGAAATGAGTTATGGATCCGATATAATGTCTTCATTTGAGATAGGAAAGGGTTTCGCAAATCCAGTGGTACATGATAAATACTTATCTGGTATATGAGGGACTGGTGTCAGCTCTTTACACGCTGAGTGCTAAGCACAAGTTGAATCTTATCATGAGGACTCAATCTACTATAGATCCAGTTCTTAATCCGGGAAGTGTTGTCCACATTTATGTCAAAAAGGGCAAGAAAGGCGGGGAAGTGATTATCACCTAGAGTAGTTCATGATGTGCATAATATGCACATCATGAATTACTCTAGCTGATAATCACTTCCCCAGAATTTCTTGGCATGTTATGCAGATTTTACAGTATCCATTCCTGGTTCAAAAGGCCACAGGATTATCGCAGTTGTCGAGGGTACTCGAGCTTGTATCACTGAGAACGACCTAGAATCATCAACTGTTGAATTAGTTGACCAACATGAAGTTGAAATACATGAAAAAATGGATGAAGACCATAATAACATCCCAAGTGACAAAACTTCCTTATCGCATGATAATTTGCAAACTACAGTTAAAAACATATTATCTACCTCTAATTTTAAATATGGTGATCTAACAGAAGTCGTTTGGTCTCTCGATAAAAAACTCTATGCCGAAGACGATTTTTCTGTGCAAGGATACAGTCATCAAATCAACTATGATGTCGGTGATTTAGAATAACTAAATATAGAAAAAGAAACATGCGACTACCTGTCAGATCATCAACAGCGTCATTCTTCCTTGTTCCTCAATTTGTAAGTGATGAACAATAAATGCTCAAGATAATGTTGAAAACCATTGGAATTTAATCCCTTTTTGATCATCACGCTCAAAGTTTCCGGAAACAGTTTTATTAAAAGTCTATAAACATGAAGGTAATGCGTTTCTCAAAAATTTTCCACTCATAATCAAGTCGGATATGTCAGCCAATCCCAACATTTTATTCCACCACAAAATCTATAAACTAAATCTCAATGAAGATGACTCCTTCAAATTAAAAGAACGAATTGCAGAAAATCATAACGAAGTTAGTATTAAAAGTGATCTTCGTTCCAATTGCTGTATGTGCTCATCTTGTGGTGTGCATGTCACGATTCAATCCCAGCTTTAAGTGGTTGGTGCATATTGAAAGCAGATATTAAAGCTGCAGTTTTACAAACTGGCCAAGGAAAATGATACGTATATGTGATATCTCCATACGAGAGTCTTTATCGTCAAAATTACTGTCTGGTATTTACTGCTGCGCATGGTTTGGTAATTGAAAATGCAAAATGGAAATGTCAGTCCAATACAGTATTTATGGGAATTGGGACTTACCGAACTTCAAAGTATACTTCAGCAGTTTCACATCAAAATAGATGGGCGTTTAGAGTTATTAGCTGCTAAAATTGTCGATGATATATTGGTATCCGGTGAGACGACTTTAATGAAAATATTCTTCGACGGTTTCAACAATACTTTTCAATTTGGTACAGTTATTCATGATCCTGCAAATCTGAGATTATATGGAATGAACATATTGCGGAACGAGAAACCTTCAAGTAGCATTGATGGTGATTAAAAATTGCCTTCATTGGATCCATTTACAATAAATAGGTTTCGATGTAGGGAATCGGAAGAACCACTTTCTGCTATTGATAAATTAGATTCATTACTCTCAACTCTTGTATTTGGTGGGTAAGAATAGCTGCATCAGCATCCTGATTTCAAATATAAAAAGTGCCCTTAGCTACAATATAAGCCCATATTACTCAGTCTAATGCTCGTAAAGAGCTCAAGAAACCTTGGAACTTACATTAAATATACTAAGCCAGAAAAGGCCCAGTAAATTGTTTTCTGCATCTATATTTGCTGATTCTGAAAGGTCATCCGAATACGTACAGCTGTCATATATGGCAGGATTACTGTTTGAACCTTTAAAAAGGATTCGCTGTTTCATGTGTTATCATGTATGTATTACAAGTCGAAACTGCCAGTCAGCTCAATCGGAGAAGCCGAAGTTCTAGCAGCATCCAATTAAATTGAAGAAGGAAAGGCTCTCAAATCAGCATTATCCACTCTCTTGATGATTCCGGCACATTTGGTGATTATTGTGGAATGAAAGGACTAGAAAATATAGCTCTCCACTCGTCTATCTAATAAGTATGAGCATCGGTAGAGTAGTAACGAACCTCATGGAGATCCCCCAACAACGTAAAGTTAGTCAACACCAAACTGAGGGCTATTGGTAGTAATTAATTAGATATAAACGCCGGGAATAGTAATGATGGAATTTAGTTCAACATGGTGAACTTAGTTGGTTCGTAATCCAGTTTTCTACGTCAAAAGTAGGTTATTTATTTTAGAAAGATACACCATACTCAAGAATTGGATTCACCCAGTTGAAACTACTTTCAGAAGAACTTGACCTGCCCGCTGATATGAATATGTCAACAGTTTCATATCACTTAAAAATATATTGTAATTGGCAATATGGAGTTGGTGAACATGACAGTCGATCGAGAAGGATTCTTGATAATATCATTATCACTTTCATTCCCGGTAGTGAATGCCCCTATTCATCATGTACTTGGTATTAGAATGTTCATCGCAGCGGATAATTGGAACTCTGTTACAGGAAAGGATAGATTGGAAAGTATTGATATTTACGGAATAGACGTTCTTGTTGCCAACAAGATAATTATTTGTCGCCATGAAGCGACATGTTTCTTTGATGTGTCCAATTTTCCGGTTTTTGTAGAACTGGTAGAAGCAAGTCAGTTTTATGCTGCTTAAATGTTAATGCATTAAATGATGTATTATGTTTACAATTATAGCAAATAATAGACAAGGTGCATAATCATATCTGTGGATGTGAATACTACTCAGATTAAAAACTTCTGTTCGACATGACTGTTTTATGGAACAATGAGATAGATGGCTATTTGAAACTTGCGATGGCTCAATATAATCCATGCATATTCAACAAACCGCCTCCTACCAATGGAAAAGTTTCTATTTCAACAACAATATGTAATGAATTCAACGAAGTGACCTGAGTTTATCACTTGAACCTGGATGAAATGTACAGCTTGGTGATTAGTGTATAGAATAGTTGTCTGCAATATAAAATATTAGTAGTGCCGCAATAATTAAAACTAGTCGTACAACTACTATATTTTGTGCTTCAATCCCTACTAAATAACTAAATCTTCCAATTGTACTGTACAAATATTAATATTTCCTCACCATTTTTAAAAATGCGTCATTTCTAATTCCCGCCTTCTACAAACATTATACAAATACATTTGCAGCTGTACCGTTCTACGACATAACCATACTGGATAAGTAATATATCTCATGATGTACTGCTATTTATGCATACGGTACTGCTATTACCTATTTATGTATAATACGATTCACTGTTATGTTTTATTGTGTAGTAGTACTAACATGATATGCGGAAAGCAAAATTTTTTCATATCGTTAAACTATTTTCAGTTGTACAGTATTGTTTATTTCTGTGTGACACATCATTTCATAACAACGGTGCGGTATTGGTAATATTTACAGTAAGCCGACATGGAAATAGTTGAACCATCCGTCTTCTTTGAGCATAGAAAGTACCTTTAAGTTCATAATTAATGTACAGCTGAATTAAAAATACGGATATAGTAAAAATTAATGGTATGATACGCCTACTAGACATACCATATGATTATTGATAATTACTAATTGGTAGCACAGAACGTCCGAAACGTGAGACAGGACTATACTAAGTTCGGTCCCAAAATCGCAGAGAAATTCAAACTATTAATGGAGCGAAATTGCTGGATATGAGGAAATGATCCTTCGTTGTGTGTATAGTGAATATGTTCACTATATTTTATCTGTACTATATCTACGCTGTTACTGTACGATATATACAGCGAATTAGTACACTACGACTAAATTTGTAGTCTTTAAATTTGGAATAGAAAATCTATTGCAATTAGTTCTGCATATATATTTCTGAACAGTCTTTCCATGTGTGGTGGGTATCCATAAATGTTTTTCAGAATCACGAACCTCCCCTCCCATTGCATCGGTGCTGTAACGGATGAGCTCTTTCCCTGTAAAACATGGAAATAGACGCAGTTATGCACCAGAAATACACAACAGATTCCTGCATGAAGTGGCAGAAGATGTAGTTCGTTCTATCTCACGGAGAATAGCGAAACTTGATATTCCATTATTTGGGTGACGGTCCAGCAGTCTTTTTTTTCTATAATGAAATATCACTCCGATTGATAGCACCACCGGTTTTCGTACTCCATCTATTGCGGCCTCCATTGAGTCTTATTCGTAGGTTCCATCACGTATGATAACCACTGCGTTACCGCAGCGAATTAAATTGTGGGTATACGCCCTGCGCTGTTCTCCATACATACCTATGCGTATCAAACGGGCCCACGGATATAGTTGTAGATATTTTCAACGTACGATTATCCGTATTGTCTCTTTATCAAATCAACTCCTTCATCATATATTGAAGGCCGACTACATTTCCGTACCTGCAAAACCTGTCATGACAGAGATATTTCCGATAAAGTGTTTAGAGGAGCACAAGATGCCAAACTTTCTGGAACTGGTTTTGTTAACGTGAGCCGTATACGTTGAAGTAATTCGCTTCGCACATCTTGAAACGGAGAGCCAGCAGAATCTATTTCAGGTGAGAGGATACCGAATCTATATAGCTTGTCGGGTGTCAGAACTTGGTGGAAGTCTGTCCAATATGCATTTGGGTGTATCTTTCTCTTTAACCAGTCCTTGAAAACTTTGTGCTTCATATACAACACCATTTCCAAACAATTCCTGGAATGTCCGAAACAGGAGATTGTATGAACACATAAATCCAAGATTCCATTTCCATTGGATGTCACAAGGCTTTCCATTGCATCAGGTATACGTTAAAATGAAGACGGATTAGCCAAAATAATGACTTCTAAGACCGCCATGATATAGAACTCACCAGATGAAGGTGCTGAGAGTGTTGTACCATTCCCTGACCGTGATTTTATTCTGTAATGCATTGCAAGCCGTCTACGACTTTGTTTGGCTACCAAGAATCTTTCCATACAAATGCTTTCAATTTTTCTGGTAGTGAAAGAACAATCGTGCACGTGCTGTATTGCCGTGACCAAAACCTCTGAAAATCGGTGCTGCAAAGAGTAATGTGCAGTATAGTCAGGACATTGTTATATAATTTACACCTTTACATGTACTTACCGTCCTTATCGCATTCAAGCATTCTACTGTTTTTCTGGAACCCGTCTGATGCTGTTGTGGCGAATATTTCCAATTCTGCTTCTCCTCGTTTCTCATCGATTGCCAACTATTTGAAGCATTTGAGCAGTATCTTTGCTATGCCAGTCATAGCAGGATCCGGGCCGGCAGTAACACTCTCGTGTAAATCAAAGATTCCTGTTACGACAGAATTACCGTCTGCCGACTTTGGAATATGATTTTTTTGATTCCGCAACTCCGTTGCTAGATAAACATTAGGAAGGTTTTCCACTAATTCGTCGTCAACTTACGTGATTACCAGTTTCCCTTAAATTGATTCAGTCAATCTTTCCTTGCATATATACTCAATTTGTTGATCAAAAAGCAAGTACCCAATCCGTCTACTGTAAATAGGTAAGAAGTACATGCATTCCGAACAATTTCCCCCTTTTCTCCCCAAAATTCCAAATAGCGGACTAAACGTATTAGGCGTGGTGTGGCGCATAACATATTCTGCTGCCGTGATAGTTGGGTAGTCAGCATAGAATGCAACTGGATCAAGAAATATTTTAGTAGTAAGGACGTTAGGGTCTACACCATCGACATCTTGAACTGTTGGATAAAATACGTCTTCCACGATAAGTCAAAGAAATTTATTCAATGATTGTCCATATGGGGAAACGGATAGCACTCGAACAGCACCTGAAGATCTCCTGGATTCAATGGGAAAGGCCAATTGCAGTGTGTAGCACTCAGTTACCAACCTTATGTCTGTAAAAGACTTATGTTGTTTGAATTCGTCTCCATGTAACGTAAAGTGAAAGATCAAAAACGGACTTCCATCCTGTAATACCCCGTCGTCCAATATTTTTCCTCGGTGCAGACGTTGATGAGGTTACTCTTCGTAGAAATTCCATTGCAGTGTGTCAAAAACAAAAGTGGAAGCCATGAAGATAAGAATGTGTGTATCTCTAATTTTCGTACTGTCCAAGCAGTATATCTTCTCGCGGGATATCCTTCTGCTAGTGCAACAAACGACGCCACCAACAGACAAATTTGCGACTACGGATTTTGTGTGGATAACTTTTGTATGATAATAAGACAGACATTTCCATGTAGCAAGTTCAGAACTTCGTCATGGATAGATTTATGTCGTGTATGATCCCATCTACTGCTGATGATATCCGTATCAAATCTAGATCTTCTCTTAGTAGGGCAATTGTGACTGCCTGCACCATCATGGTTATTTTCATTCCTCTAGTATGATCTAGTGCACTTCTGCGCAAGTTCATATAACACCAGCTCTTCATAACCCATGGTTAGGACTACTCCTTGTCTGTTGGTGTTAATAACGTCGGTACTGGAGTCTGCAACAAACCAAATGACTCAAATTTTTCCTTTACATCTATCGCCTCATAATATTCAACTCGAACCACTGGGAACAATGGGCCAAGAATCAACCTCAAAATCAACCTGAGCATCCGGAAAGCGGGATGCTAAATTGCACGGGAATATTACTTTGTCTTCTCCATATACAGGAAATAAATTCCTATAATGAGCTACTCAAAGTGCGGATGTACCGCCTGATGGTGGGTCACGGCGAAAACGTATTAGTGCGTTTTCAAAGCTCAAAAAATATTTTCGGTTTTGACGTGGATGTTTGTATAGCTCATTGTATGACTCAAACCTTCCGATATCAACTTTTGTCCACTCCGATGGGAAAATATCCGGGAGCAATTCCGGGGTTGCTGCTTTCAATGATGAATAGATTCAACAAGTCCTGCTGTATCGGCAGATTTCGAAACATCTCAGATGAAGTGCATTGACTCCGCGGAAAGAATTTTCCTGCAAGTACTATTTCTGAGTACTTTGGCTAATTTTTCACGTCCTAAATTTCCCAGACCTATTTTTTCTTTCCATGGCAGCGGTCATACACATATACTGCATTGAATCAAATAATTTGGTCCCGATATTGAAGATGGGAAAACATGTTTTCGAAATACATCACCGTCGCAATTTCCTTTTTCATTTGGTAAATAATTACTGCAGTGTCGATCTTTGTGACATTGAGAACATTTAATTCTCTTGCTGAGAAGTATATATTACGATGCGCGCTCCCTCCATGACAACATATATGGTCCACGTTATTGATAGTATAATCGCTATTGTTATCATCCTTGAGATTCGGAGATTCTTCCGGAAGAAGTATATTTTCCACACTCCATGTAATGTAAATCAAAGCTGGGTCCAGTCTTTTCCAAGTAATACTGTGGTCTTCGTCATCTACGTGGAAATGTCTACTGGGATCTGCACGTATCAATTCCCAGATTGAATTGATTTTGTTGGAGGTGGAGGTTTTCTCGCTAGAAATGTCTTTGGTGACAGTCTTGCGATACGGTTCTTCCCTCGTTTCATCGACAGGTTTTGGTTGCGTAATAGACCTGCAAGACGTCGTTGGGTACTCCCGTTGGAAAGGTTTGACTCCCACTTGAACTGCACCCTACGATCAGATCTTTCTCTTGACCTATCAACAACAGAGCGGCGCACTATTAGCGTTCAGTTCTTATATAGTTCCACGTAGCCTCAATGTAGATTCACTACTGTGCACATATTTTCTTGATAGAAATTATGTATTGGCGTTTAGGGATAAAATTTACTATAAGTGAACCGTTCACATTTTCATGTCACTAACAAAATATCGTGTTAGTAAAGAGTATAAACGGAGGGATAAAGTAAGTTGCGGTGAACATAATATATCATAATAGAAGGGCGGTAACTTCTTAGTTGGACATCTGGGTGTAAATACGAGCCATACGCGCCGGGAAACTAAGTAACAAATCATCCGAGTACCAAAGGAGTAGGAACAAAAGCGGAAATTTCATGATCTGGAAATTGGTAATTGGAAATGGTTGTGCAATCAAAATAAAATTTATTCATTGGATTATTTTTATATGAAAAATTGTTTTCACTTTCGAAAGGGAAGTGAAATTATTGTAATTTTTCCATTACTTTTTCACAAATTTTAGATTCTACAAATCTTGAGAAAAATTATAATAATATATTATATAAGTTAAAACCTGTACAGATTAAGGTTGGAAGTTTGTCCTATCCTCATCAAGTTTTAGTCTTCTGGACTAGTCCACGGAGACTCTAAACAATAAACCAATATTCAATATCTCTTTGTAATTAAAACATTACAAATAGAGACACCCACAAAATTATGGTGAGCTTGAGAAGGGGGAACTATAACCTAAAAGCGCTAGAGCGTTTTCTTGATGATAATGATAAGGTGGTGCATGATGAGATAGACGGATAAGATCGTATCACTGTGAAACCCAATGATGATATTGTCGCGTGC
>JAULBU010034064.1:0-15894 GCA_032358235.1 Odonthalia washingtoniensis
TCAGATTAAAAAACTCACAAAGTTTCAGTTAAAGGACGTTGAGACTAGACGTACCGACAACGACAGATACGCCACACCACGGAACCTTTTTAATGACCCAAGAGAATCAAGAACGAGATGGAAGCTGAATGCTGTCCTCTGGCCGCATAACTATTAAAAAACGTTAGGCTTTGTGGAGAGGACTGTGGGATCTTTGATGTTGATATTTCATAAGTCGGTGACGATAGCAGCGTAGCAACACGGTAGGTGACAGATTCAGCTAGAAACGAGCGAGTAGTATCAGAATACACTTAGAGGAACTGACAAGCAAAGGGTGTAACAAGACGTGACGCAAAAAGGAGTAAGAAGCTGTACTCGGGTGATCGCTTACCTGAGTCAAGTGAAGACCCAGCCGACATTTACTGTGATTCAGATGTAATCTAAATAAAAGAACATAGCTTTTTTAGAATGAAAAAAGTCACCTTAAAAATACTAACACCAGAAAATAATGCAAGCAACTGACAATGTCTCATGTAATACTAATATTAATGTTGTATCCTTTCAATGCTCCGCGATATCTAGACCACTGTAAGTAATCTAGTATACCACGAATAGTGTGTTATCACACAATGACACACAATACCGCTGTAAGTAATATATTATACCACAAATCCAGTGTTATCAAACAATAACACACAACACCTATAAATATCTAAAAACTGTCCATAATTTTAACAACTTGTAGCTCCTTCCTTTTCATCATCGGCATGAAAAAAATCGATAACTATATCAAAAACCTTATTTAGGCAGATGAAAAACCTACATATTTCTTTGACGATAAAGTATCACTTGTCGAACTGATCTACCTTGATGATGTACCTGGAAAGATTCAACTAAGGCCTGCAGAATTAGCTGAACAGAAGCAACGTCTTGAACGTTAAGCAGAACTTTTACGTAAGGATCTTCTTAAAACAGAACATGAAAATACACGTCATTTTTCGTATGGGGGCGGAGTGGGCTTGTTTTGTACAGCTGTAACGAACGAAGAAAATGCGTAAAACATTTGCAAAACATTAAATATTTAATTTTTTGCAACAAAAAATGGACGAAAAATTGCAGAAAATATGCAGAGTGAATGCTCGTTTTGCCATGTCCTTTTCATTACCAGCTTCCTCAGTGAATAATGGACTGGATATACTTGTTCTCGGTCTATGGCAAGACCGATGAGTGAGTATTATTGTCGCTTTAGAAGGGGATCACGGAGGAGTTGTATACTGTACTGGGTACACGCAGAAAGGTTACAGGAGGCGAGATGTTTACGAAACGAGTGATGTTTACAACTCCTTTGAATACACAACGACTGTATACAACGATGTTTTTAATTCGAAGTGAGTAGCGAAAGATCGAGAAACGAACTTCGAATTGAGAAGAAAAGGGCACTTATAAATAAACGAGTGAAGCGAAGAGTGGGGATGGAAAACACACACATAGAGGCGCGGAGCGACCACTATCTAAAAAAGAGGACAGTGGGGGTATTTTGTACCTAACGATATTGCCCATGAGCATAAGCAGAGGCGAACTACGGTAACCAAGCGCATCGTCACACTGAGGAATCGATCCAGCGACCCACACGTAGATATGGAAACATTAAATTACTACTCTAACCTTTTTCTTTTCGAACACGCGTTGTTTTCAAGTTCTCAACCTGTGGATTGAGAACAATACTATTCCTGAACATATCGAACTTTTACTTCAAACTCTCGGAGTTATTTAAATATCTTTAGTACACATGCTTAAAGAATTTCTATTTAAAAACATCTATTCTTTTTGCAGAGAACTAACGAATTACTCCTAGTTTGCGCACCATACATATAGAGTCTAATTCTCTATTGGACGGAACAGCTGGGAAATAAGTATCTTTATTTTCTAAATCCATCTAGGGTATTTTTGATAATGGAAATTTTGTTTCAAATAGTATATTATTTTCTGGTGCTGTTCCCACAAGAGCACCTAACATATTTTCAATGCAGGATTTTTTACGGCCGAGTGCATTCACAATAGGTACTCTCTCAGGAAGGCGAGGAATATTCATGTAAAAGCCCATAACACTCATCACACTACCCAGTTTTTTATACTTATTATCTTTGTTTTAAGTACAATCCTTCCCACTCCATTGTCCTTCATTACCAACATCACCGACAGTGTATTCGACGCGTGAGAAAAGTTCGCATAAAATAGCCAAATAAAGAATGAGTGGGGCACATAAAGCAGTCTAAATATTCATTATGCATAATAGTAGTATAATTACAATCTATCCAAGTTTCTGAAGTATATTTACTAACATCTCTTTTAGAGTCACCTAAAAACGGAACATACTTAACGACGACAACATGGTCCAATTTGTCATCTTTTCCATTTCCCTTTTAATAAGTGCCACCGTAGAGTAAACCATTGCTGTCAACAATATCTTCAAATAACTTTTGATTTCGATGGTGGTTTTGGCTTCCACATCACTTCATCAGTTAGTTGATAAATATCATTGTTACCAAGATGATTATAAGTCACCATAGTACGAATCTTAACACCACAGCCGATTAAGTAATTAGCTAATACAGATTTCATTTAGTTTGCCCATATTTGAAATCGTCACTACAGATAAGACCTCCACATTGTTTTGCTAATTCCAAAGCTCCTTTGACAAACGTGTTATGTGGTGATCCATTAACATAAGCTCATCCTTCCATGACTAAATCAACACAATCAACACAATATAAAGTAGATGGTGAAATTTCATCATGCGAATCCTTTAAACATTTGATTAAATTATCAGCCGTATCATTCACACCATCAGTTTCAATTGCATATCTTTCGGAGTTCGCAATCCACACAGCTACAAGGTATTCAACATTTTCTCTTTCTTTAAAATCCCTCATACGGTTTCTGATTTGCTGAATAACCTTCCATTCACTATGTTCATTAATAAAATTATCAGCTCTTTCATATTGATTCTTAGCAATAAACTTAGGATAAAAAGCACCTTTCATGGAAAAGATATCTTGAATACAAGGACGTAATTTATTCCTGAAATCAGGTTCCAATACACCAGATCTGTCAACAGCATCAGCCAAATTCATGTTTAATATATCCCAACCACCTAAGACAATATCATCTGGAGGAGTCATCGGGATTATATTTTTTAATGTATTGTTTCTGGGTGTATGTGACGGAAGGACTGTTGATGACGAGGGGTGCTTTTTATGTGACAGTGCCAGACTATCTTGATTGAGCAGCACATCGTTGCTCGTTATTATCAGTCATCACTCGGCTTTGCGCATTGATGTAGTCAACGATAGCGCTTTGACTAATTTGAGAACGAATATTTTGCTTTATTTATAGTTTGAATGATTCGTTCCTCAACATTATTACTTGAGAAACACTGACACACTATTGTGAATACATTGGTGTGATCACTACTTCCAAGGATCATTAATGGAATTTTTTCGCGGGAGATCAAAATCGTTATTGACAGGTGTAAAAATGAGATTGTATACTTACCAACTTTTGCACCACACCTTTTCCTCTCTCTCCCAACCAAGTCGCTAAATTCCTTTCACGAAACGCACTCATCTCGCCATTGACTTCAAAAACAGGGAACATGGCGCCCATACCATCTTTTGTCTCCCCTTTTGCTCCACGTTTCCCCACCACTTCATTATGGACGTAATCAACTTCCAAATCTATAACTCCAATTCCTCGGCGTCGTCCAAACCAACAACGCATGACATTAATATCCCATCAGAAACCTTAGACAACGGTGAAATTGCGAATTAGAAGTTATCAATATCGATTACAGGAGATTACTTCAAGAAAAAACGTGGAGAAAGTGTAAAAGCCATGCGTCAAAACATGACTTGGTCCGGGTTTCCTATAGGTACAATCCCTCCTTTCCTTTGGAAAGAAGTTGATGAATTGCGTTACGTGATTCTGAAGGGAAGAAATGATCAATGAGGCAATAAAACAGTTAGATTTTATCAAGATCTGAAGGTGATGATGACGTTGCAAAGTATGAATTGGAAGATGGAAAATTCGGCGAAGATTTTACCTTCGATTGTGAAATCGTTTTATCAGCTGTTACTGACAAGGAAATTGATGT
Source organism: Odonthalia washingtoniensis (assembly GCA_032358235.1). Taxonomy (NCBI): domain Eukaryota; phylum Rhodophyta; class Florideophyceae; order Ceramiales; family Rhodomelaceae; genus Odonthalia; species Odonthalia washingtoniensis. The sequence continues at coordinate 4,133 of JAULBU010034064.1, forward strand.
CAATCAATTAGAAGATATTGTTGCATTACCTGATGGAATGGAAAAACCAAAAGAAATTGACTTGAAATCGTTACACAACCAAACTCAAACTATTGATACTACTGCTACAACTGTTTCTCAATAGTAATAAAAGAAACTTGTGCTCTAAAGCTAAATTTAAGCTCGTTTACCTCATTTACTTTTTGATATATCAAATTCTTCAGGTCTTAAATCAAGATCCACATTCGGTTGACAGATATAAACAGCAACCATAGTACGTCCATATCTTCGATTTATAACTCCAATTAGTCGATGTTGAATTACAGGAGGCATTTTACCCATTGCAATAGGATATTACACAACTAGAAACCGTTTCTAATGGATAGGGGATCAACAAATCCTGGAAACCCATGAACAACATATGGGCATAGTAGAGAAAATAATTGGATATACATTTAAACGGAGAAATTTATTTATGTGTTCATTAACACATTGATCATATGTAAAACCAAATGGTAGATTTCACAAATTATTGAAACATATGAAAGATTAGAATTTTTAGGTGATGCAGTTGCAGATTTTTGTGTCGTTTGATTTTTATATGAAATATATGTTGAATTAGGGCCTGGGGAATTAACATCCTTAAAATGTATTGAAGAATGACACCAGAATTATCCAAATCGCAATAAAATTGTGTTTTATTCATAAAGTTATCAATTCCAAATTGATCACAAGATCGTAATAATAATGCCTTCGCTTCAAGAAATAAACAATTCCATATTGATTACTAATCAATATGAAATTAGAGGGAATTGGCAAACACCGTACGGTAGGTATTTCGGTAAAATTTCGGTACGGCACAGAAAAATTCGTAGTGTACCTGAAAATGGGGAGAGACAAATGGGTAAAATTCCAATCCTACCGAAACGGGTTTCCCGTAGTAAATAACGTTACAGGTCGCATTTTCTGGTCTGGAATATACACAGAAAATATTTTCATGTTTTCGTTACGTCTGTTGAGAGGCTACCTCCCGAATTGACAAAGTAATTATAATTTCCCGAAAGGCAGAGCACCTGCAACAAAATACATTTCGTAGTTTCATCCTTTCCTCATCAACCCTGAGCTCACATTTCATTACTCACTCCGCCTCTTGCTTTCTTCGGTTTTCCCACCTTTTTCCGACAACAAGAACAACAATCTCACCAACAGCAATAACAATAACAACAAGAATAAAAAACTCACCAAAAGCAACAACAACAACAAAAATGACGAGCACACCGCCGAATGGGTCTGTGCATGAACAAGATTCGGCTGTGGAGGTGATTACGGTGGGAACGGAGTGAGCGGCGACGGTTCAAGTTTCATCCACGGAGACGACGGCGGGGCATGCGACGGGAAGTATTGGAGGTGGAAACTCTGTAGGGAGAAAGAAGTGGGCAGGTCTGCACTAAGGCCTGGTCCTCGTGATGAAGAAAGAGGTTCAGGCTCATAGGGAACATGTTGCAGGACATGGCGATGCGATGGTGCTGTTCTCAAAAGTTGCTTGTTCGTCTAATGAAAGCAACATGCTTCCATGAATTACGGATGCAAAACATTTCTGGGATCGATTCAAACTTTTTATTCCTACGTTCAATAGAGAAAGCGTGAGGGGAGAGGGAGCAGCAGGGATTAATGAGGAGTTTAGTCCGTACCAGAAAATCTACTGTGACATTTCTGCAGAAATAGAAGACATCAAACGAGCGCGTGACAAAGAAAGGACGGCGGCGAGATAGACTGAGGAATTTCTTAATAATGCGGGTGAGGATATTAGACGGTCTGAAATGGAACGTAGTTTCAAACGGGATAACTGCGATTCTGAATCTACAATCTTGGATGTATCAGATTAAGAGACGCTTCGAAAATGATCATGAAGGAGAGCTGGTGCTTATGAAGTGGGAAATGTTATTGGGGCACTGGAGGAAGCAGAACAGAATCTTACGGAAGTAGAGAAAGGGAGGGATAAAGGGGATAAAAAAAGATTTACTTTAGAGAGTCGGCGGTTTCAATTTGAAAAAGAAACACAAGTAAAACCTTACACATTAGATGAACGACGCATTGCCGTTGATGAGAGGCGTCTTGAAATTGAATCTAGACTTGAGGAATCGTTGTCGCGTGAGCGAAAAGGAATTTTGACTGTCCGACAAGAAATATTGGCCATGATCAGGGACATGCGGAAGTAGGTGGGATGTCAATTATTGATTTATATATTCGGAAAGAGAAGGTGCCAAAAAGTCAAATAACGTGCTCGTTTGTGAGCCAAAGAGCATGCCCTAAAGTTCCATATAATCGCAGATACTATGTGCAATAAGGAAGCAAGTGTTATTCGCAGACAATGTTTACGAGGTATGTCAAGATGGGTGAAGTACTTCTTTATGTCTTCATACCCCGATTCGACTGACACTCTAAGTTTTAACATAGCTTTATGAAAATCCATTTGTTCTGGCTACAGGTTTTCTCCTTGATAGACGATTTGTAATTACGGCCTAAGAACATATGCGGGATCCCCCGTATATATAATTTTGTGTACCTGCAATAACCATTGATCTCTGTTGATCAGCCTCAATTCCCGATAGTCAAAAGAGGGTCATGTCATGCCTTCTTCCCTCTACAGGGCCTGCGATGTGAAAAACAAAGCCGTCATGTGTAGTCACAGTTTCCATTTTATTGCATTTATGTGTTTGTGATTGCTATAAGTTGCCCATTGTCCCCTATCTGTTGATCTTGATATGAAAAACCTTGTTCCATTTATAAAGCCTACTCACTTATCAAGTAGGGCATCGCTTTGTTCAATAACTGTTGCATAAATGTCTCCACGGACAGGGACAAAAGTGTCTCTAAAAGTGCAGATTAAATTGCCGAAGCAGGTTTGAAAATGTTCCACAATTCCATAACATATTTCACAAAGTACGCTTTCATGTGAATAGAATTCGTTTTCTAGATCCGTCCATCTACACACTGTGCTGAGACGACGGCACGTCACACAAAATGATTTAATGAAATATGTGCGTTATCGGCGTCCTTTCGTCTTGTTAATGGCCTTTGGCCATGGTACGATTTCGTTCAGCATAAATAGTTCTTCCTTCCTGAACCATTATTTGATGAGGCATTACTCATCACTGTAGGTTTCAAGGTCAAACGACTTTCTTTGCATTTTTAGTTTTCATTCAGATAAGAACGCCTGCTACGCCAGGGCATGTTGTCGTTTGCGTATGAAATAGATTGTAAAATTCACGGACAGGGCAGATCATCTTGACTGTGAGATAACTAATATGGACTTCACAGCTTCCCTTCCGTGCTTCGCCTTCGTATGATCCCGGATCCGCATGTTCTCGGTGCTTCTTCGTCGTCGTCGCGTGTGTGCTCGAACCCATAAAAAAGTTTTCTGATTTTACTTTTTAGTTGCCCTGAATTAGCCACTGTCAGCTGGCAGCAACAATGACCGAGATGTGTCAATGTGACATTGTTCCCTCGTACCGGGAATGTTTTCTGCCAAAACCATAAAAATAAAATGGGTTCGGTGCAATTACGGTTTGTGTATTCTACCGAAAAACCTACCGTACGGTACTTGCCAAATCCCTCTATTGTTTACTTTTTGCGATACTAATAAATACGAAATTACGTACTTTTTGTAGTACAATATCGTAATATTATTGGCTTTTCTTCAAAAATTAAACAATTCTATGATCGTAGTATTAAAAGAATTAAATATTTAATTTTTCGCATTGTGTGCGGGGTGGGCTTGTTTTTACAGCTGTAACGGACAACGAAAAAAGGTAAAACATTTTCTCCATATGGAGGAAAATGTTTTGCAGAAAATTAAATATTTATTTTTTTGCGACAAAAAATTAATTAATCAATTTTCTGCAATTTTTGGACTCCATACAGAGGTAAGTTTTTTGCAGGAAATTAAATAATTGATTTTTCGCTGCAAAAAATCAATTATTTAATTTCCTGCAAAAATGCGAACCCCATATGAAGGGGATTCTTTTCAAGTCATTGTATCTCGCTCAGACCTGTCATGTTCCTTACCGGGTATTGGCCGAATAACTATCGGCAGAAACGCGGGACTACAGAAGTTGTCGTCATCGACTTCATTAATCGTCCTCCCGTTCTTCCCCTTGTTTTCACTGTCCGCAACCTCTTCCATTTTCGATGGTTGTCGCTCGTATCTGTCGCTGTTATTGCAGCAGCTGGGTCTACAAATTCATCCACCTCCAATAATACGCCTAATTCTTCTAGTAGTACGGCTGTGGAGAAATATCGACAACAGCTTGTAGAAGTATCGCCAAAGAAATTTACTGATATTTCTGACAGTGATGATGAGGATGATGGAAAATAGGACTGCGATGACCAAAATGACCATCGGAGACCATATGTGGAGGAATATGGAATAATGAAATAGATTAGTGTGCTATATTTTTCAGAGGATAACTTATTTGAATGGAATTATATGTATGATAAAGATGACAGGAAAACGGGTAGTAATTATGAAGAAGAACACGATAATTATGATGACGATGATACATAGGATGATGATTATGATGAGTTGTCCGAGAGGATCTAAGGAAGATTTACGGATAAAGGCGGAAGAAGAAGATGAGGAGGATGAAGCAAAAAGAAGTTGGCATATGATATGTAGAGGACTTCCCAAAAGCGTAGTACATGGAATTCATGGCCATTGAGGAAGTATGGCAGAAAGGTTGACCTGAAACTTCCACAGTCAATTATTTGGATCCTTGAAGGTTACAAGGAATTGGCTAAAGTTCTAATGAAAATATTTGAAATCGACATGTATGTGTTACGAAAATCCAACACAGGTATCTCTGTGTCAAAAAATAGGACGATGAGCAATGTTTGGGGAATATAATGAAGGGGCGATTATTGCCAATTGAAATTTGGCTATTCGAACCTGAAAGGGAGTACTACTACATATTATGGTAGTCTAGTCGACAAAGCAGAAGAAGGAGAAAAGCAATAATTTATCGTATCTGATTCTTGTTCGAATACATACGTAAAATGTTTGACGTGTAAATAGTTTGTATGCTGTGCAGAAAACTAATGGTGACAAATAGGAACAGATGTCACACGAGAGATGGCCAATCTGGCAGAAATGAACTGAAAGTACGGAGAGAGAAACAAAATGGACGAGGAATAAATTAGTTCGTTTCTTTATAGAAGCTGAGGGGCTCATGGCCAGTCTGCAAATTGAAAGAAGACATGAAATAAGAGTGATAGTAGTACTTCTTGTACGATGCTAGACGAGTACAATGGGAATTTTGCATGTAAATCGTGGAAAGGGACATGTGGAAGGTCCTGGGATAAACGGGGGTGATCGACGTCCTGGAGGAGCGGGAACACATTTATGAAATAATGTTTTACATTCCAATTCCATATCGTACTACTAATTTCGAATGGACATGTAATGCAAAGACTGAGATTTTAATTCTCATGTAGATGTGAATGGATCCCTTTCATATCTTCAATGTAGATATTCATGATGTACAGTAATTGCATTGCTGGTGACTTTTCTGCATTCCACTCTGATATTTTTTTATTGCTGGAAGTCATAAACGCACTACTGTAATCACCATCTTCATAAAATTGGATCAAAAAGTGGTTGTAGCAATGACCAAAATTGGGGCACACATTAATTTTTATGATTGATTGTCTGTCGCAACTGCACGTAACTACAAAAAACTGAATGCTGGGCGTTCATAAAATTACCAGTTTTTGACTATATGAATGCCGAGGAAAATACTACGATGTTTGAATGTTCAATCTATGAATGCCCCAATGCGGACGTTCATATCGGTTAAATTAATGAATGGTTCTCTGTGAAATCCGTACACTTTCACCGCTTGGAAGTAGGCATTCAGTTCCGGAAACACAGACGTTGGGTATGTTTCGTTTCTGACAAGGTTTAATTTGAAGAAGCTGGAGCAAAAGAAAGAATCAAAATGTAAATAGATTTTGCTAGGAGTAAGATATTGAGAAAAATAGAATCGGGATATTAGACATGGCGTGGTGGCGCACTATCAAGTGTGCCCATATGCAGTTACATGACGAAGGCATTGAAGCATAACCTGATGGAGGAATTGACGAGGACGAAGAAGAGAAATTGAATTTGTTTCATAAAACAAAATTGGTCCAGAAATTTGGCATGATCGCGTAGGATATATATCGAACAAAGAAGAAGGAACTATTGTAGGAGGGTCCATTATGAGTATTTCTCGCATATATCCGTGTATTTATAGTTGCGTGACATTATTATCTGTGGAAAGATACCATGGTGGGCTTAGACAACAGTAATTCATCAAAATGTATTCGAGATCTGTGCAACTAGCAACTGAACAGCTAATTGAAAATAATATTGTTTGTAGAAGAATAGTACCCTGACGAGTTTGAAGTTCTGAATTCTGAAATGTTGTTTCTTCTTCATGATCTGATGAAGAAGAAAGTACTCTCAAAGAAATGGAACGAAACGCCACAATAATTGTAACGATGAATATTCGGAAGGAACATTTTATTTCTGTAAACTAGCATTGGTTTCAGGAATACACTGGAACAGAGAGTGGAATTATACATGACTGTTATATCCCAAAAATAGTATCCGATTGGGAAACTGTTGAGAAACACGGAATTCCATGTGTAGAAGGACACGTCCATAAGAATATATTTTCGAAGGTGAAGAAAGTACGGAGATCAATTGAACAAAAGGGGTAATATTAGAAGGAAATATATTGTTCTTTTAAATTAAATAACATCCAATACAATGTCATGTGCAGAAATTGTTTTCTTCGGTTTCTATTTCTTCAAAATTTAGCGAACGAAGCGCCTTACAGAAACGGTTATAATATAATCGCTGCTTTTAAAATAGTAATTGTTCGACAAAAGAATTAATTCCAAAATTAGTTCGCAGCACATGTATTGATGAACAAATGGTATCAAAATCAATAATACCGTACCACTCTCCTGTCTCCAAAATGTTTCCAATAGATATTGTATTTTCACGGGGAATCATGTAGTCCACTTCGTCAGATATTGACTGGCGCAAACATGCGCAGTTCAAAATTTTGTCGACATTGTCCAAAGGCTGAGTGAATTCCAAGTGTTGAATGAAAGCTATTTAGTTCTTGAACCTGGTGTGAAGCGGTTCTATGTGAAATAAAAGTAGCACTGTTTTGATATGGTAAATCGAATTATTTATATCACCTCCATTGATAAGAACGAAGCTGTTCCTGGTTTTCATACTAGGGCCAAATTGTGAATTTGCTAAAATTCGTTCCCTATTGCATCAGTCTTTTGGCGGGGGGGTAATGTACAATATTTCCAACACTATCATACTGTGTCAGAGTGGGAAAATTGGCTCCAATTATATGGCCTGACTTGATGAAAGAAAAAGCAATTTGAGATTCCGCAAACAAATGTTCATTGTCGAGTAGATTGCTACGAATTAGACCAATGAAGACTTTCAGACAGGTATGTGATAAATTAATGAATATAGGAGAGAGATATTGGTTTGTAGCCTTAGTAAATTGCTCCTTTCCTCGGGTCATGTATTCTATTTGATGCAATGAAACCCGATAATTTATTGCGCACCAAATATGTAGATCTTTGTTCAATGGAATGTACTGGAGACGGCGTTTCTGTTGAATGTTGTGTTAAATTCGGGTTTATTTTATTGTTAAGAAACGCAGCATGCTTCGAACTTCGTTGTGAAGAAGCTATTGTTGTTTCCATATTTTTCACAGTTTCATCCATTCGTGTTGCAAATCTTTTGGAAGTAGAACTATATGATTTCTTAAACAATGAATTATCGTGCTCATAACGTGAGAAAGATCTTCTACTGCGTGTTATATTAAATAGAACTTCAATGTATGAATTAAAGTATCACAGTTCCTCAAACTGTTTTATGCATTGAAAATTAAGAAGTGATATTCATTTTCTATTATTCGCAATTGTTTCCTCTCACCATTCGTGGTTTGTATTGTTTAAAAACAAAGCTTGCATTAAAGTTGTGTAACTTGTGAAAATTGTTGTAAGAAGTGGACATCTTGATAACTAGTAACCCTATAGATATATGCTACCACAATTGGGAAAATCATATCCAAACATTTATAATCCTTACCCTCTAACATTTCTCCAATGGAATTATTTCGAAAGAAACCATTCGGATGCTGTGAAGAATTATTTAATGAGAAGTCAACACGTATACAAGGAGCGCCAACCTGGTTTTTATTGCAGTCACAATTGAATTAAAATCCCGTGATAAAGCATTGCGCTGTGACAGGAATATTTTTCCGTTCCTGCATTTTCCCAAGCCTTGCATGAACAAATTTGGACTTGAAAGATATGTCGTGAAACATGTCTTAATTTCCTTTGATGTACCGAGATGAAGGTTGTGAAATGGTTCATATGTAAAAATTGAAAGCAGGCCTGTAACAAGAACAAGAGGATGTGTTGTTGTTAAAATTTTCAAATATGGGAGGCAGGAGACAGTTGAAAAATCCTGCATTATTTATTGAGATTTTCTCTGTATGATCTTCTTATGTGGTGTGGTTGATGCTATGGTTGGTGATTTAAACAAATCAGAAACTTCAGTTCTCTTACTTTTGACGTGGTCAACAGTTCTTGATGCAGACCTCGTTCCACTTTTGAAGTCCCGTATGGTTCCTAAGCATCTCCCTCACGGACATTTTGGAGTCAAATTGTGTAAAAATCCTGACATGTCTTTAATTTCTGGTATATCACAGCAGTATGAAACTATAACAGGGAAACAATTCCATATTACATTGTTTTTCGTTGAAATATTGAAACCGTCCAAAGACTTTTCTACTAACGGCCCAATAATAACAGTCACTTATTTAGGCAGAGAAACCATTTAATCACATTTAATCATCTTTTCCCGAAATCGAAGAGGTCAGTGGTACATGGACATCAATGTCAATAAAGTAATCAATACCTGTACCATCATTAAAGAGTAACTGTTATTCATCCTGCTGTGACTGGGATCCATGTGAGATGACATGAAGGAAGCGAACCGAAGTACATTCATGGTCTATGGGAAAAATTCTAGTTTCAACAGACATATTATGAAATATGACATGTACTGGGTATCCAATTAACTAATATGACTTCAAAGTTGTCGCTGTTATATCTTTATATATGTATATATCTGTAACATTTCAAAGAAAGACTTTGGCCGTGCAACTCTATTTTTAATCCATTTGATTAAGAAAGAGTCACTACACAAAATCTGTGTTCTTATGGACATGTACAGGTCTGTGAATAATTGTGAATGCGGCGGATGATAAAAGTATGTACGGTCTAGAAAGTTGTAAAATTGTCTGAATTTTACGTCATTCTCATTTACTACTCTCATTATTGTACGCAAGACATCAATGATGTTTTTCTTGTAAAAATAGGTCTTTCTATTATCGTCTGAAGCAGTGCTGTATGGGACCTCAACGTTTTGGAAACCATGATCCATTAGGCTCTTTTTTTACCGTTTTGTTGATGAAATTATTATGGAAAAAGGTAACTATGTTTACTTATTTTCTCAACAATTTGTTGTTGTCTTATTTATTCACTTTAAAAACTACTTACATCTCATCGTGATGTTCACTAGTGTCAATTTAGTCAACATGTACTGCAGTACATCAAAAAGGAATTATCACAACGAAATCAATCAAAACAAATAAAACATATCGAAACACGCACCTTCCGATAAACGACACAGTAAGCACCCGAAATTTCTTATATGGTAAGCAATACTTACACTGTATTTAACTGAATTTTTGTCCCAGTGGTATTGTCGTACATGTAGACTAAAACCTTTTAGTTACACGTGTATACCATTTTCAGCATCTAAACATCAACGTCTATATTATCAATGTGAATCACATTGTTACCATGTTTCCAAGAAATATCAAGTCTTTGGCGGGTGTCATTTTGCACCGGGGGTAGCATCCACGATGGAGCTACTCTCCAATTGACACGCCTCATCGCCATCATGGTGTCCAAATTGAAGATTCTTCAATACCTTTCGAATTCCACTATTCTGAAGTGGCTCCGTGAAAAGGCCCCAACCATTTCAGAAGTTGACACATTTCTAAGTACAAATTTTCTTTCTCGAACATGTTCACAGATGTTATGATGCCGTACACGCACATGCTTTCTAGTCTTCTGCAAGATGTCCGCTGCTTCACTTGAAGGTGACGGCATTGTTTTCATACCCGAACGTCTTCATTTGTTCAATACCAATCAAACACAACGCGGCGAAGCCAAATGATTACTGTCGTCGCTTCAGAAAACGCAACATACCCAGATTCAGTACTACGAAACGTTACATCCTTCTTCAACGGTGAAGTTAAGTAAATAGCAACAGTTCCGTATAGAATTACAATGCCAGATCTTGACCATCGTCCAGATCCCTGTTCGCCACCCCAGTTTGCGTCAACATAAACCAAAAGTTGGTTTCCACTACCGGCTCCAAGTTTGAATCCAATTGATGGTGTGGAGTTCAGATACTTTACCATCATCACAGAAGCTCCATGATGTTTCATGGACCAAGATTCAATGTGACGAGCAAGCATACTTGTAGCAACAGCTATGTCTGATCTAGTATGTATCGAAATGCAAAACAGACTGTCAATTACACTTCTGTATTGAAAATCATGGTCAAACGCCTCCTCGCCATCAGTTAATAAATCAGCAGATGGACCGAAAGGAAAGGTAGTATCACAACTTTCACCGAATCCTATATTTTGTGCAAGTGACTTAAAGTACTTACTTTGGAGCAATTGGACATATCCTTGTCCATGAATAAGCTTCATTATCAAAAATTCCATTTTCAAACCCATGTTATTTGCGCCAACTTGATTTCCAAGTTTCATTTTTAAGGAAGGTTAACGTCAACTCGTCTACGGCCATAAAAAGGAGATCGTGAACATACGAAACAATTAGTACCCCCTTTCCACGAAATACGCAAGGTGAAGATTCCTTGGCCTCCAGACCAATGGCCCTCAGATCCATTTCAAGAAGCATATAAAAAATGCGAGGGGCATCGCGTAACTAATAAAGGATCTTGTTAAGAAGACATACTTTACAATTCGCAACTACTTTCAAATGCATTGGTACAGACATGTATACATCCTTCTCCAGCTTTCTTTGTAGAAACACGTTACTGTAATAGATGGATAATGGATTATCCATCTATTCTGAGATGCCATTGCCGGCATAAGGCAAACGACAGTAATTTCGGCAACCGGTGCAAATGCGTGAAGTATTGGAACATCGTCCTGGTTTCCACAAATCACATTGCGTTTTTAAACCGATCTGCTCACGATCTGTAGTACGCTTCTTTTTTATTGGTATCGTCCGATTCCTTGGCCATTAGTAGACTCGGAATATCCTGATCATGCATTCTCATTCTCGTTACATTGACTTCATACTGATCTGGTTTATTGAGATCTCTAGCAGAGTATCTGTCTCAAGGACAACAACATGCTTGGAAATGGTAAGTGGGTCGCTTCCATTGTTCCAGACACGGTACATGCCATCTTCATGACCAAGAAGGAGTTCTACTTGTCCTCTCCTCACTAATTTCCAGTGACGTATTTATTTTGGCTCAGGAACATAGGCAGAACATCCAAAAAGAAGATGCTTATCAACGTTTGGTTTTCCTCTACAACTGCCTCATACGGTTTTTGTAATTCATTGGTCTTATCCCAAAATGTGTTGCT
>JAULBU010034075.1:0-15894 GCA_032358235.1 Odonthalia washingtoniensis
ATCGGGGCTGTTTGCGTCCTACTGGCCAGTTTCGGGGGCGGAGGAGGTGTGGTCTGGGCTGCCACTGATTCCGTTGGGGGAAACGTGTTGACGTCGGGACGAATTTCCCCGTCGTGACGTGAGGTGTCGTCCACGGGAGATACCCCGGGAGACAAGAACAGAGACGACGCGATCTCGTCGGCGCCTCGTCCCCTGAGACAGACGAGTAGAGTGTATAGGCGTACTGTGTACGGAGGCGTACTGTGTACGCTACGACCATATGTTTGGAGACCAAAAGAGGCGCGTTTGTGAAGTTGGAGACGAGGATCTTGGAGGTTTTCCCTCGCCGCACCTCATGCGTCCCTTTGGCCACTAGAAGTCCAGTCTGTGTGAGCAGGGAATTCTTGGACTCGATGTGAATCGTACCATTGAAGCCCGTGACCACGCAGACGTACATTTGTGACATCGCGGGGATGGCGAGGGGTTTGAATAACCGAATGTGATTCCGCGTTGGTGGAAGCGAGTCGCATGCCGAAATGGAATCCCCCTTCTCTATTCCCGAGGGCTCGTTCGACAATTTATTGTGACCGATGATGGGGATTGTCCCTCTAGTTCGATCAACGGTTCCCGCTATGCAGCGTAGGGTCCGTACAAATTGGGATAGGAACTCGGTTCTTATCAGCACGTCGCACGCCAAGGTCGGTACGACGTAGAAGCGGGAGACATACGTCGAGTTTCCCAGACGGAGGCGAAGGCGGATGGCGCCCAGGAGGCGTAACTCCTTGCCTTTCGCGTCCCCAAGTGTAAGTAGTGGGGCGTTGGGGATCAAGTGCGCCCGCCATGTGGGGGGTAGTGCCGAATTTTTGACGATGTTGTAAACCGCGCTGGTATATTGGACGGCGCTGGTTTGGAGCATCGTCGTGTTCTCCATGCCAATCGATGTGGAGACCAAGTGAAACGGGATGTCAAGATGTCCGAGTCGTTTTTTTTCGGCGGCTAAGAAAGGATCGGGTGGGAGCACGTCTGCATCCTGTGTTTCCGAAAATACCAAAAAGTTTTTGGGATGTCAAAAATTTTAATTTAGTTTTTCATCTGCAAAAATAATTCCCAAAAAGTTTTCGTACTGTTTCAAAATAATGTAAGTGTTTCCAAAATTAAAAATTTTATGGACTGTTCAATGTGTGGGCAATTTTGATAAACAGAAATATTTCGGGAAGGCTCAAAATGTAAGAACTTGAATCACCAAAATTTCATTGAATTCCCGAAAACTCCTGCAACCAATTTTGATCTCCAAAATTATTTTGAGGGTTGTCAAAACAATTTTGATGACCAAAGAAATTGTTTTGACAATCGAAATTGGTACAATTAAGGCTCCAGACGCATCATTTTTATTGAACGTAGTCATTTTAAATCAGCACTTCTTAAAGAAGCAGAGATGTGTAGTAGCATATCTTCTCTGCGATTTAGATGTGCTCATTCATCTTGTTCTTTTTCATGTTCTACCTCTAAAGGATTGCAAACGCAAGTTTGCATGAGTCAAGATGGCGTGGAGCAAAACTATGAACTCAGAAATAAATTCCGTCGTCTAATTCTACCTCCATCCTACAAAGTTGGGGGATTGGGTGATGGAATCCCAGTCTACCGGATGACAAATAAAATATACTCTGATGATACTGAAGACGACGGACATTACCTATCTACAATTGAAAAATAATACCAGAAGATCTACGGGAACCTCCATCTAGTTTATGTGATGATGGTAATGATGAAGGAAATGTGGAGATGAATGCTATTATCGATGAAGTATTCTCACTCAGTGTAAATGTAGGAGATAGTGCATGTAATCGGCTATTAACAGTCTTTAAGAAGCATAGTGGAAAAGTGGAACAGTTTATTCAAAAATATAATAATATGGATGATATAATAGAATATCTAAAGCTCATAACGGAAAGAAAACAATTAAGAAAGGGGTTCAAGGCATAAAAGAAGATGTCGGCTGTTATGCTTTATTTTCTTCTGCGATTCAAGATCCATATTTGTATAATTTAATAAAATTAGACCCTGGCAACTTCTAAATAATTGGACTAATCGATATCCCTAGCTGTCGTGCGCTTATCTACCCTTTTCTTCTGGGCTGCAAGGCTACTGTCCTTCTTCCCAGATCCGCGCCGTTTTCGTTTCGTATCGTGCTTTGGTGGAGCTTCCCAAAGATAACGAATGTCAGTGATCTTAGTAATACTGTTCGCTCGACGGCCGCAACACCGGAGGAGAACTTCGGGAGTAAAGTTCAAATCATAATAATTGCATGGATATAAGATCTCTTGCATGTAGCAATCAACGCATACAACATTATTAACGGTATCTTCTTCATTCCTAAAGTCTTATATCGTCAAGTACATCTTAATCTCAACCAAGAACACCCCCTTCTTTGCTTATTCAACCAGATCTCAAACGGCCCCAAGCCGTTATTAACGCGGGACAAGTTGAAGGCTGGAAAGCAACCCTGCAACCAACGGCTTACTTGTCCAACATTTCCTTGACAAACAGGACCCATTTCAATGGCATTAACGGCCTGATAACTGGAGAACTGTTATATACCATTTATTAACGATGCCCGTAGACATTCATCATCCTTACTTCTACAAAATGCTCTCTTGGAACGATCATAAACACTTCTATCTAAAGTAAGTGGAGCCCTGTGACATGTACCGTGCACAATTATGAAAGTATCGTTGACTTTTAAGTTGTAATAACCACCAGTCGCGACCACCTTTGAAACTATTATTTCTCCCTTATTAAAAGTATAAACTGAATTTATTTGCAATTTTGCAGCACCAAGTGTATGAAGCTGAAACGGCCAAAATTTGGAGATACCTCGTCGTTCCGATCCGAATCCATGAAACCTCCCCTTCCATTTTCATCCTTGGTATAAGTTACACGGCGTACGATATACTCCTTCTTGTCCACCGTGAAGCTGGTATTCTTCGCAATTTCATCATCAAAAAAACCCAACTCCACAATCCTTGTGACATCGAATATGTTATCAGGGCGAGCGGCAATATAGTTCAACAACGGCTCGATCTGGGATGGAATCCAACTGTACTTGTGCAGGTCACTTGCATTGAGCTCGGAAACGACATCATCCTTGACTAGAAATATCTTTCCATGGTGACAATAGATCTCCGGCCCCGTACTGGTTGTCATTTCTGTTGTTGCCTACTTAGTTTGGTCTCCAGGACCGAAGCCACTCGTATGATTTCCAAAAAGAAAAGTGATTGTTGTTGTTGACGTTAAGGGAGAAGGGAGAAGAGAAGAAAGAGCTGAACGTGAAGATTTTAGATTTAGATGACTACTACGTTTGGTCCATCACCTGCTACCAAAGGCCAAGACAATGAAGAAGGACATATTTTTGATGCCTTGGGGCAAACTGTTACTAGTTTGGCTAATGAACAATCGCATATCAACAACAGCACTGCTGATCCGTTGGACGATACATCTAATGACGGTTAAAACGAAGAAGAGAGAAGTAGTAGTAATAGCAGTGAAGATGTCGAAAAAGGTGTTAAACATGACTTTTTGCTGTCATCTGACGAATACGATCCTTTGTTGGATAAGATCGCTAATGGCATACCACCGGACGAAATGGATGTCACTATAGAGGAAGAAATCCCAGAGAATCTTATTCACCTTCTTGAAATCGCTGATCGCAGAGAGTCAGAGTCCGTATTTGTACCCCACGATAAAGGGGCAAGAGTGACGACAGAGGAAGTGCTAATTTGTGGGGTGTGCGATACTGTCATCGAGATCATATCCGTGGGTCGCGTTAAAAAGTTGAAAGGATGCTGTGATAGTCATTTATACGTAATGCATTCGTGCGGACACAAATCGGAAGCAATTCCATGTAGTACTATTTTCGTTGTCATGAACGGTAGTTCAGTACTGTCTACGTATCAGGCCCCTGTGTCTCTTGATAGGTAAGAATGTGGACATCAATATGACACTGTATGCTACAAAGCTGATGATGAAGCCACTCCAAAATTCAAAGTACCTGTGAAAGATGTATTAGTGTATCCTTCGTGTGGACATGGACATGGAGTTCGGGCTCGAATCTGTGAGCAGTTGCCAAACCTTGTAACGATGGATGATTAACCTTGTCCTATTGAAATTACTTGCTCATGGTCAAGGTGTGGCCACAATTTGACATTTTCATGTCATCAGAAAGTTGTCGTAACGCAGTATGTACCAGGAGCTTGTGCGACTGCAAATAATGATGATGTCGTTGTCGTAAATGAGGGAGAGGAGTACCAAGGATCTGAGTTGGGCGACGTAAGCGAGTGTGGGGGACGCGTTGTTTATGTAAGGGCATGCAGTCATAAAGAAAATGATGTAGTTTCCCGAGTTGCGTTCGGGTGGGCATCATGCCCCGATGATGTGCCACAATGTAGGATGCCAGTCACAAACAGTCCCCAGTTTTTGATCATGACGTGCAGGTAGAATGTCACAAAGCAGAAAATACAATCAATGAGCGTGTTTGGTTTGGTCCTACAGAAGAGGATGCAAATGAGGATGAAGATGGCAAAGATGAGGACAAAAAAGAAGACGATATTATAGAAAACTATAAACCGAATCGAATTTTGATTACGAAAAGAAAAGCTAACAATGGTACGGAAGATGTTATATACTTTTGCCCAATGATGGAGGAAGGAAAGGATGTTAAACCCACTTAGTCATCCACGGTGGAAGATTTGACGTGCAGTTTGACAATGCAATACGTGCGGAAATGTGGGCATGACGAAGAGATACCTTGCAGTGCCATATTGAAAACAGTAGATTCAAAATGTAAACACATACTTACGTTGAAATGCGATCGGTGCGACCAAGACGTACGTATCCGGTGTGGAGATAATGTCACTGACAAGATAATGTGTCAAAACACAGTGCAGAAGAGATGCTCTGTTTGAAAAATTAACTATAAGAAGGTAGGGTGTTCTCTAGAGAAGGTAACTTGTGACGATGTCATGAAAACGAAGAGAGATTGTGGGCATGATGTATCATGGGTCTGTGGGAAGGAAGAGGATCCACGGGCTGTTACCAACGGTGAACCATGCCTATTTTGTATTTGGAACGAGTGGTCAGAGGCACTGGAACATGTTCGTGGAAATTTCGCAGTTGGTATCACAAATCAAAACCCATGTGGGATGCTCAGGGATGGAGATCGGAAGACCTTCAAGATTCAAGAATTGGCACATAAAATGAAGGAGCGATTCATGGAGGTCATCGAAGATGAAGTTGTAAAACGAAAAGATGAATACAACGTCATAAAATACTGTCGTACTTTGAGTGACAGCTACAGTGGAATTCTGGAGGGTCACATTGATTTACTTTCAAAGACATGCGAGAATGAAACGGCAGATGGTGTGGCGATTTTGTCGTTACCTCCAATAATGGCAAACGTGGAGACTTCATTCGACTTGATTTTCGTCCCCGAAGCCTTTTAAAGAAGGCAATTTTACAAGTGAGCCCTCCAAGTTCTTCGCGCCCAGAGAAACGGTTTATGGGAGGGATGTTAAAGCGACAATACTGGTTACTGAGGCCATAAAAGAGATTGTGGACGGTAGCAACAATTTGTTGGTTCAAAATGACGGAGTATTGAAGATAGTCGTGGCAGCTGTGTTTACCGTAAAAGGTTGCCGAGATCTACCTCCATTTCGAGCAGAGAAACATGTACTAGATCGACATGAAGAACAGAACAGTAAATCAAAGTTGGAACATACCGATAAATTGAAATGAATGATGCGAAAGCTGACGAAACATGCGGAGAAGTCGACACAAATTATGCAAATGCAGATTAGGCTTGGATTCGACCATGTCGAGGTAATGGACGGAAAGAAAAAAAGAAGGGGCTGGATGGTAATAATGGCGTCGATTCAGTTGCAGAAAAGTGGTCGAAGTTCCAGCGTGTGTATTGGAGGCCGTCTGCTATTCTGACATTGATGTCACTGGAAGTAAAAATGACTGAAAAGGGCATGATCTGTTTAGATCAGAGTTTGGCGGGAAAAGGATGGCATTGAATAGCTCCACTATGCATCGGCTTACATCTCCACATGAAGTTCATGGGGTTTCTGTGAAAGTAGTCGACCCAAGGAGAACCCGGCGTGCTGAGAAAGTCTACATATTCTACTCGATGCGAAATGTTACGGATGTGGCTGATTTAAACAATCCAGAGCACCCCAGTTGAGGAGTGTCGCTCTGTCTGGGATTAGTAGTGGGAATAGTGGTAATCATGGGCGGCCACAGGACGAAGGTGCTGTCCAAGAAGAAACAACATCAATAATTGGAAAGGTATACTATATCAACCCCTAGTAGGTGTTGGTACAGAAAAAGATTTTTTATTTTTTTATTAAAATAGAATATTGCTTCTTTCATTCCCAAAAAATAGTGTGTTTTCCAAAAAATTATGTTTTCCAAAAAAGTTTTAGGAGTATTGTCAAAATCGGCTTGGAATTTTCTAAAACATTTTGGCTTGTTTTCCAACTATTTTTGAATAACCTATAGCAATACAGCATTTAATACACTCATTCATTTAACTACTTCGAGATCCAGAACTGTACCGGTAATTTCCCGATTCTAGAAATAAACCAAAAAATATTTGACACGTTGCTCGAAAACGGTGCCTAAAAAGGGCTAAAATTTGATGTAAATTTTGAGGGGTTTTCGGGAACCGAAAATATATTTGGAGTTTTCCGGGAATTGAACCTACAGACGCATTCGTTTCGGATGACGAACGTCCCACCCGTCAAAGAGGGGTTGAGAAAATCGCCATGCATGGACATTCTAGATCATCTTCAGCGACCGGCTGGCTGATAAGGCGGCAGCCATCTTTGAGGACGGCCGGAACCCCGACCTGCCCGACGGGGCAGAAGGGGCTAGTGGGGCACCCGGAGTAGTACGGAGTATGAGCTTGTGAGAACGGGGAAGAAGTCAAGGAGGCACGCGAACATGGGACAGACGCTGTTTCGTTTATTATCGTCAGGTGTCGCATTCGTGCCTCGTTCGGAGAGCGACCGGGCGTGAACGCGGGGACAGAAGACATTGTTCGTTCAGCTGCTTCCCCGCGTTGTTTCCCTCGTCCTCTTTATCGCCGTCTGGTACGACGGCGGAGTCCATGATCGGGTCTGGTACAAGGAAGTCGGGACTGTAAATCCCATGTCCTTGGTTAAAATTACCGCCATTGCGACTGTGAGTTGCAGTACCGTATGAATTAGACGACGGTTTTTACCCGGATCGGGAGACCTTCTCGCCCTGTGGGTGGAGCTTTGTTCGATCCAATCGGCGACTCGGTTGTTCGCCGCGATTTGATGACGGTAGTAGCAATAGGTGAAAAATTCGCTGTTGTGCCGTCAAGCTTGGACACGTGAATGCCGAATTTCCCGATTCTCGGAATATCCAACATTTGAGCGTCTAATAATCGGACTGGATGGCCGACATGGCCAACTCGATCTGGTGTTCCGTCAGTGTGGTCACGGCGACCTGTTCACGTCCGATGGAGTTGTTGGACATATCGAGCCTTTCAAACATTTCATGGGTCACCCGCGCCTTATCGGATTCGGCTTCATGGCTGGACGTCATCAGGAAGACCGTTTCCAGTCTCGAGGCAACGTCGCATAGCTGATCCTTGGAGAGTTCTGGGATATGGTCTCGGAGTTTTTAGTGGTGAAGGAGCGACGTTAACCACCACGGGGATGGCTTCCAAGGACGCCGTCGACCATAGTTCGATGGAGGATGATGTAGATGAAGTGGAGAAGGTTGCCCCATCGCCGTGGGGATGAACATAACTGCCGGCCCGACCGGTCTTGTTTTGGGCGCAGCCGCCAATGCCTTGACAGGCGGTGATGATTCAGGTGCCAACCCTGGTTTGGCGTGCTGCTCCATGGCGGCGGTAGTGATGCCGCATCGTTCGGCCAGGCATTTGATCGCCTGTAAATCCTGTTCCTTCAATGGCACCAGCTTGGAAAGGTGGGTTTCGAGTAGAGAACAAGTTGCGGGGTCCAAACCCAAGACGAAGTTGTTGATGAGCTCAGTTGGAGCAAGCATTTGTTGAAATCGAGAGGACGCCTCCCCTAACCGTCCAGCGTATGTTTCTACCGATTCGTTCGTGCGTTGTTGCGCGTCACTGATGTCGCGGTGCTCAGCACGAAGAGTATCGTCCGTTATTAAGCATTCCAACAGGGCATGTACTACGTAAGGCCGCGATGCGCGGTGATGGGACAGCAGTGTGGAGCGTCCCGGAAGGATGTGCGAGTCGTACAAAAATCAAGCTTAGTCAGACAAATAATAGGCTAGGGTGTGAACTGCGGTACCCTCGCGTACGGAGTAGGCGTTGAACCCCTCGATGAGGTCGGAGAGTAATTCGAAGACGAGCATACCGTCGGAACTGGAGGAGGTTCGGATGGATGGATAACGAGCATCGATAGTTCGTTTTAAGGCATGCAGGTGTTTCTATTCCTTGTCCGTCATTACGGCAGCCGTGTTGTAGAGCCTATAAGTGCGGTAGTGGACGAGAGTACGGAAGGCTTCCACTATGGTTTTCAATGGTGAAAGGCCGGGTGCATATCTGCCTAAGAGCGGACGCAGAAAGTCCACCACGCCGTTATCAGGCAAAGGGACAGGCGTGTCCGCCTCCATGATGAGATCATGCGGGAGGGTGGAGACCCACAGAGGTTCTTGGTTTCCGTCGACCCAAGGAGCTGGAGCAAGAGTGTAGCGCGCGAGGCGGGCGACTGGATCATCGTGTGGCAGGCCGGGTGTCCAGTGTGTCTAGCTGGGGGAGTCGACGACGAGTGTCATCGATCTTCTTTGAAAGATCAACGAATCGAGTCCCAAGCTGGGTGAGAGTGTCCGTGAGTTTTTCGAGTTGGATATACTCTGAAACTCGAAGCACTGTAACGGATGAAACTTTTTTCGTCATCGATTCCATCTTGGACTCGATTTGGTGCACCGGGGACTCGATCGATTAGAGGCGACCCAGGATCATCTCATCCTGTTGGACACCATGGTCCAATTTAGTTTGCGCGTGCGCGCCAAGACGACGCAGCTCCACGGCCTGAATATCAAGTAGGCTCCTGTGTCCGCACACCGGTAGGGGACCAACGATGGGGTTCCCGTTGTGGTGTCAGCGGCGAGTGGCGGACGATGAGTGGAACCAAAGGCCGTAGGAAGGATAAATTCCGGGACCCCTCCTTCGTGCAAGGCTACGGGTGAGGTTGGGGTGGGCGGAATGCGAGTCGGGGGTAGGGCGGGCGGAATGAGCAAAGTGTCCAAGTCAAGAGAGATTCGGAGATCCCGGGTTGGTTCGGCCGTGGAGGCCCGGACGTCCGCAGTTTGGTGTTCGAAGAGGTCTTCCGGGCCCGTTGTTTTTCTTGAGCGCATCCATGGCGCCGAAGACTGGTGGGATATGACTGAAAGTTTTCCAGTTGGAGATGAAGTTGTAGAAGTAGAAGGAGGAGTTGTATATGTGGATGCTGTTGTTGTAGATGTAGATGTAGTAGCTGTTATAGCTTGGTTGCGGTAGTGTTCTAGGTTGGGAGACCAATGTAGTACCCATCCGTAGCTGATTGGGGGTACCGGTCACTGGAAGTCTAGGTGGCAGAGACTTGTTGATGGGATCCTGTCACGACGGTGCACTGTGAACACCGTCGTGAAAACGATGGTGGAAGGTCAGGCGATCTTGTGCTTCGACACGACCAGTGGGGCCCTGATGGAGTCGGCGCACGTGGGGGAGCACTGATAGATCGTCCTTGTTCCGCCCGTTTGGGGACTCGTCTGGTAGTTGGTTCGCTATGGTTGATGTAAGTTGAGGCGAAGGTTGGCGTCGATTTTTCTCCACAGGAAAGATGCCCGTCTCGTTGGCACTCAGTTGGCGCCGGTGTGACGGATTTTATTGTCTAAAACTGGTGTTCCTTACAGACCTTTAGGCCCAAGCCTACAGGTCTGCAAGTACTACACGTTGTGAGCGGAAAAGAAAAAGGTGAAAACATTTGTAAAAAGGGGAAACTGGGGTGGAGACTGGTGGCCCCTACAGTAGAGGAGGTAGTGCAATAAAGCACGAAATTGGTGTGGGTAGCTATGTAGAGAGTTATCACCAACTACGAGAAGTTGTCGCCATCACACAATTGCATTGTGCCAGCAACATCGTACCGTATGACGCAGTTCGCTCTCGCACGCCAGGAAAATAGTAACCCGAAGATGGGGAAGGATAACAACACCCCAACCAGTAATCAGACCCAGCGAAACTGACCCGGGGGCTTGCCGAATATTATTCAGTAATGAAAATATTGAGTCGACCACCGACTCCTTCACAAAGTCCCCTTGTCACCCCTGTCGACCGCATCGCTCCGTCAACATCAACGAATATTATCGGTTGCCTCCAACGCCCATGGTGGAAAGTGAAACGCAAAGATGGACATGGTGCGGTATTCGTACTAGCTCGACGTAACTATCGAGTCTGCGCCAACCTTGGATTATCATTACGTTCGACGAAGCGGTTCGCTGCAGTCCTAGATACAGGTGCCGGATCCAGTTTTATCCGACGCTCCGACCTACCGTATGGGTCGGAGAAATTCATCAAGCCCCTCAACGGGTCAAAAAATATACGAGACGAGAACAATAGACCCATCACCATGGAAAGGAAGATAATGCTGGCAGCACAACTTGGCTCCCAGTCAGAGATGCTGACCTTTTACGTGGCTGACCAACTTGCAACGTCAGTAATCTTCGATTGTGATTTATGTTGAGGCGATCCGCCCGCGCAGGCGGTTAGTTGAAATCTAAGATGACTCGACAGTACCCATCGTTAGAAAACGAAACAAGAGACTCTTAGACGCTCCACCGCTACCAGAAGAGCCGGAATAAATACCCGCAAACGGGAGGACTTCACAAAACATATATGCTGCAGAACAGATGGGTATACAAACGGAGACACAAGCCTGGATACAATTCAAGACAGAACGCTAAGGACTAATCCTCGGTGAAACAGCACCAAGATTTTATGAACATAACTTATGTCTTGTAGGCACAGGAATAGCTGATGTAACGGACGGTACATCATTCCGGATATTAGTCGCCAACTTTGGGGAAAATCCAAAGGCCCTGCTTCTAAATCAACACATCGCCAACGCAAGTCCGCACCCAACCTCGCTTGTCGAGTCGAATATTTCGCAGGCGCAAATGCTCGGCCTCATTGCCAAGTCAGGATCATCCAAACAACCATCTACCATGTTTTGGAAGCGTCAGCAATACGCCAGAGACCCAGAATTAATTAACAAACATATCGCGGCCTTATGAGAGCCGCACATGGACCAAGAAGAGACGCCAACGAAGACGACAGCCATACCACTCGTAGTACCCGAGAAACACCACGACACGATCAGGTCTATGTTGGAAAAGCACGAACCCATGTGGCTCAGAAAGTTGGGGAGAATCAATGACACAGAACACGCCATCGACCTCATACCCGGAAGAAGGCCGTTCAAATCATCACCGTATCGGGAAGGACAAAAGACCAGAGAAATCGAACAATTCGAGGTTACCGAACAGCTCAAAGTCGGAGTGATCGAAACTGCTTATTCTAAATGGGCAGCACCTGTCCTCTTCGCACCCAAGAAGGACGGTAAAATTCGATTCTGTATCGACTACTGGAAGCTTAATCAAGCCTCCGTGAAGAACAGCTACCCACTTCCCCGTATGGACGCGTGTATTGACTAATTTGGAGACGCCAAGATTTTTACAACCTTGGATACATATTCTTGCTATTGGAAAGTACCAGTCAAACCAGCTGACAAACCAAAAACTGCGTTCATATTCCACACGGGCACGTATCAATACAACCGAAGGCCATTCGCGCTCACAAACGCTCCCGCAACATTTCAACGCGCGTTATACCTCATTCTAACCAAGTACAAGTGGCAGACTTGTCTGATATACCTCGATGACGTTATTATATACTCCAAGTCGGTGGAGGAACAGATCAAGCATGTGGAAGAAATCTTATCCTTCCTCACAGCAGCCGGTGTCACCTTGAAAATAAAGAAGTGCCATTTCTTTACGAGTACTGCCGAGTACCTCTGTCACGTCATCAAACCAGGTGAACTGGAAACAGATCGGACAAAAACGGAATCCTTTCGAAAAGAAAAGTCACCAACATCAAAGAAGAAATTACGACCCTTACTTGGACTGTGCAACGTCTACAGACAGTTCATACCAAGATTCAATAACACAGCGTCAAAACTTAATGAACTGTTGAGGAAGAATAACTCCGAATCATTTGAACTGAATAAGAAACAACTCCAATCCTTCCACTCTTTCATAGAGACCGTTTGCACATCGACTATACTGGAGTTACTTCAAATAAACCTCCCGTATTCCGTCAACACGGGCGCAAGCAACTACCAAGTAGGCTGTGCACTCTTCTAAACCCACCAAGATCAGGAACGAAAACCAATCGGGTATTTGTCCCTTTCATTGAAGCAAGCCGAGAAGGGATATTCAGCAATCGAACGAGAATGTCTCGCCGTTGTGTGGAATATAAAAAATTCTCCTCCAATATCTTCTCTGCGAGAAGTTTATCGTTTACACAGACCACGCAGCGCTTGGATGGTTGCTAACAATAACTGACCAATCCGGTAGACTCATGCGATGGCGGTTACAACTCGCTGAATTCGATTTACACATGCAGTACAAAACTGGTAAGAAGATCACGCAAGCGGCGCATTATCTCCCCTTCGAACATCTTCTGAAGCAATTTCGGACAACGCTGAAGACCTCCCGGCATTCACCATTCAAGAGTATAATCACCTCCAACCAGGAGACTTCCTTCCTGTCTCTCAACAACGCTCGTACAAACGATGGTTATACACGTGTAACAAAAAAGTTTTTTGGCTCCACGTGTACAAGAAAGGAATTGAAAAATGGCGGATGACGATCACCAACTGGATGACAACGATCTGGATGACTTCCCCGCCAACTCGGTGTGCGCAACCTTACGGTGTCCACCAACATCGGACCCGTTTTTCCAACAAATCTCCCTAGAGGAGCTGATCATCATGCAACAATCGGAAGCCTTCTGTCAAAGCATATGTCAAGAACTTGATGAGGGGATGGCGCTAGCCTTCAGCTTCAACGATGACGGATAAATCATCCGGAGAGCTGAGAACGGACCTCATATAGTCATCCCTCATACCTTAAAGGCAAGAGTATTGTACATACAAGATTACGCCAGACTCGACGGTCACCCAGGGGGCAGGAAACTATACGAGACAATATGCAGTCATTTGAATTGGCCTACATGCGCAATCTATTGCTACGCCACTGCACTGAGATGTCTAACTTGTGTGCGCTAACATACGCCTACAACTGCCAAATACACAGTTCAACAGCACTAGCGTTTGAACTGGTATTATCACGCTCGCCACCAGCATTGGCGTTGAAAGCAGAATCATCAAGATCTCAAACTCCAAAGGAGGCCAGAGACATCTGGAAGACATGGTTGGAAACGGCCCTTAGAAAAACGAAGGGGAAGTTCGACCAGGCACAGGCCCGTTATAAATGTAACTACGACGCCCGACTAAGGCGGCAGACGGAGAAAGGCTTACAAGGCGACTGCGTATACTTACGCGTGGAACGATGGGATGAAACGGAACACTGCAACAAACTGGCAGCGGTAGCTGACGGCCCGTATAAGGTCAATGATGCAGCAGGAAATACAGTTGTAATCGAACGACCCGACAGGTAGGTTGAGAGAGTTTCACGATCACGTGTAGTCCTGGCACCCGAGCCACTCACTCTAGAGGAAATTAAACAAGCCATACGTCCACTAACGGACGAAGAATGGACTCCGAAGTCATACCCGACTCCGAAGGAGGACAAGAACCTGGAACTTTCCCATTCAACAAACGTGAATCAGGATGGTAAAGAAAACCATAACGTCCTTAACGACGATCTTGACCGCGAAGAGGAGAATGAAAGTAGTTTCAAAAACATAGGAGAAGGTAACAGAAACTCGGAACAAACCGAGGATGAACAGACCCCGTGGGGGGAAAACGGACCCACACTATAAGATAGTGAACAAAGACCAACAGTTGGCAGAAACAGAAGAATACGTCATCGAACGGATAGTGGACCACGGCACCAACACCGACAAACAGCACCCAAACAAAAAATAGGGCAAACAACTTACCGAGTGCGGTGGTACGGCTACACATTGGCTGAGGATACCTGGGAACCCATCAAGCACCTTCCGACGAACAGGATAGTGAGCTACTATAAAATGAAGAAAATTGAGTTGCCGGACGATATCAAAAACTCAATCGCCAGATAGAATCGACTTAAATTATCCCCAAAACTGGTGACCAGAACCTAGAAACAAAGAAAAAGATGAAAAGTACAAAAAATACAAAAAATACAAAAAAATACAAAAAACAAGTTAAAAAATATCGACAAGACACCTGGATTTTTGTGTTTGTATGACAGTAGCGCCATCATATATGTTCCAATGTCATCCACATCGGTAATGTCGACGTTACTGCTTAGACACTCAAGTAGAGATACACGTGTAACGAAAATACATTTTGCTACACGTGTGCCCAAAGGCAAATGTGAAAACGTGAAAAATTCTGGTAGGGAAGTGTTGTTTGGACAATAAGTCCATCGTGGACGATACAATGGTATTGAAATCGGTAAAATACACGTTATTGCCCTACTGATGGAAAAAATAGTAAAAAAGTGAAAAAAATAAAAAACCTGGCAGGGAAGTGATGTTTGGACTGTGGCTCTATCAGGATGATACAGTGGTATCCACACCTTAAATATACAGGTTATTGCACTACTGATTATATAAAAAAGAGATATATATTTTTTAAAAAAATGAAAAAGGAAAAAACTGAAAGTGTAAAAAAACCTGGCAGGGAAGTGATGTTTGGAATATAGCTCTATCAGGATGATACAGTGGTATTAACACTTTCAATATACAGGTTATTGCACTACTGATTATATAAAATAAAATAAAAGAAATGAAAAAGTAAAAAATCCTGGCAGGGAAGTAATGTTTGGACTGTAGCTCTATCTGGATGATACAGTGATCTTCAAACCTTGCAATATAAACATTATTGAACTACTGATAAAAAAAAGACAAAGAAGAGAAATTAAAAAAGTGAAAAAGTGAAAAAGTGAAAAAGTGAAAAAGTGGAAAAACTTGGCAGGGGAGTGATGTTTGGACAGTAGCTCTATCTGGATGATAAATTAGTATTCATACCTTTAATACACACATTCTTGTACTACTAAAAAAAGGAAAAAGTGAAAAATCGAAAAAATGAAAAAATGAAAAAATGCCGGCTTGGAAATTTGACCTGGATTTCAGTGTCGATTGGACAGTAACGCCATCGTGGATGTTACAATGTCATTCATATTGGTATATAGACGTAATTTTTTAGGGGCTGACATAGGAATACACATGTAACAAAAATATATTTTGCTCCACGTGTATAAGATATTGAAAACGGAATATAACTGGCCGCATGGCGCCAAAATGACAACAACGGTGACAACACCTGACAAACAAACCATCCTCAACACAAGCAGACCCCAACCCAATATAAAACATCCCACCATTAAGGGGGGAGTGGGGACTCGCGACTTTTCGGCGCTTTCAACATTCAACCTAACAGATGCAATTTTCTGGAGCAGTCAACACTACAGTAGTGGTCGTCTTCTCAACAGTACAAACTGAATCACCTAATCCTGGTTCAGAATAACAAAAATTACCGCTACTTCATAAGCGTCGGAGCAATACACCTCCCGAACAAGTGGCAGCATAATACGCAAAACGGATAAATTTATCTGGTTATGAATCAACAAAAACAC
>JAULBU010034086.1:0-15894 GCA_032358235.1 Odonthalia washingtoniensis
TGAACTTTCTTATGAAGTAAAAATCGAAAACGATGCAGAATATCAAAAGGTACAAAAACATTATGGACAGAGAAGGATATGGTATTCAGGCATTTCGAACCGATCAGAGAACAGGATACGTATCTCGTGCATCACAATACCTTTAAAAGGGAAAGGAATTATTTATACAGCAACAGGTCGTGCTGCACATTCGCAGAAGCATGAGATGGACGCATGAACATACCGCTTGTAGAAATGGCACTTGCGATGTTGATAGACAGTGTATTAGTAAATATTTGGTGGGGACACGATTTATTAGGAATCGATGACGACTGGTACGTTTCAAAACAAAGAAAAACCTTACAGAAGATCATTTCACAAGAAGGCAGATATAAGGATGTTCAATTCTTTTGATTGCGCATCTATAATCTACATTAATTTAGACAGTAGAACAAAGTTAGACGTCACCACGAAGTGTGGAATTATTGTGGGTGTAGCAGAGGGTTTTCATGCTACAAGGTATACTGTAGTGCGACCAAAATCATTATTCATGCACAAGATGACACCTTTATACAGAAACCTGATGAGAAGTTATTCGTGAATGAGTCACCGAATGAACACATACAGAATTCAATTGTTGGGAAAAATTCAATTCAATCATCAACCATAATACAAAGTCCAAAATCCATGAAGAAACATGTAAAACGCAACAGCAAAGTTGACAGAGAAAGTAATGAAAAATGTTCAACACCTGTAACTGACAACAAGGTGAATAGAGAGGCTACTGACCAAATTTCAGTAGGTGTAATCGGAAAGAAGAATTGTTTAGAGATTACTGGCGGAAATCTCACTGACGTTGTCACAACAATTCGAAAAATAATATTTCGAAACTATTTACGAACTATTGTGGAAACATGAAGGAAGGGTCGAAAACCACCACCAGGTTCGAAGAACAACGTAAAAATGGAAAACGGATAAAGTGGGTGGCATGATTTTGAGGTGACAAAGGCGGGTTATTCCAACATGTGCGGCTGCCACAATGACCGGCTCCAAACCTTCAAGCTGCACAACTTGGAGATGATAAAATCAGGCCATCCCAACGTATGCAAATATTTCCTAGACTAATTCCATCGTCAGATATGGCACGAATTGGAGGTCAAAAATCGGACCATCCCAATATATGTGTCTACTTCCGATTCCAGGACACGTAAATCCAATGGCACGCGTTGAAGATAACGAAAATGGGTAATCCAAACACATACATTTGCTACCAAAACAGGTGCCAATGATGGCAAAAGCAGTTGAAGATGGAAAAATTGGGTCATCTCCACACTGGAATTGACACCAAAGTCGTCATTGACGCCGACAACAGATGGTTCTAAAGGAAATGATGCACAAATGATGCTAACTGAAGATGAAGAAACACATTCATCAACAGACACATTTAAAATCAAGAACACAAATGATGCCATTGGATCGTTTCAAAATAATGTCTAAATTTCGGCCATTCCCATCGCAGTAAGTAAACGGACAATCTTTCAGTAGGGGTACGAATCTATAAACATTGACAAAAAAGATGCAGTCCCCTTGGAAGAAGCTGCAATTTGTACACAATCATTAATCCATGAAATATCAATCCCCGAAACCAGCAAGAAGTTGATGAAGATGAGTGTACATGTGTAATATTGGCAAAACGCATATATAGACAAACTGGCAGCCATGAACGATCTAAAGGTTTATGAATTGGTAGAAACCCTAAAAGGGCGAAAGAAAATCGACACCAGAAAGTTTTGTCGAGTAAATCAAAATAATAAATAATAAATAATAAAATACAAAGCAAGAGGGTGGTAAAGAGATACGTTAATAAGCACGGAATAGATTTGCGCTCTTACTCGTACACCGGTATCCTGATTGTCTACTTGGAAGGGTTTTATTACAATTGGCAATTAAATCAAACCTCAGTATCAACGAAATGGATGTTAGCACAGCGTTTCTAAACGTGTGCTGCAATCCGTTTTTACACGTATTGACGACCTGAGCTCAACTTTTGCGCCTACCGTACTCCTCAAGTTGTTCACGTGTAACCACTTGTTCGCGTCAGGCCGAATTCGGACAATTGTAAACATATCCATTATACTACCTTATAGTATGAACTACCCCCCGCCAGCCGGCTCGGAACAGGACCTACGTAAGGTTATATGAACTGAAAAGCTCCCTTTTACTTTCAATAAAGAAAAGCGTTCCTCAGACTTCAATAACCTCCAAAAGTTTGACTCGTATATTACTGTCTAACCACCTTCGTAATTGTCCATCGTCCGTCAACGCAGACATTCTCTCGACTCCGACCCTACAATAGTTTTAATCCGTTACCCTCACGTTATTATTGCTGTCACCGGTAGAACCGTCGTGCAACATCAGCTCTCGAGGTAGTATTTCGACCAGTCTGTACTTCCACGCACAGCACACGTTCTAAATCGATATTCAATCCATCTTGTCGGTTGCTCATACTTCGAAACTACTATTCATCGTATATTTAAGTACTACCTATATATACATTTATCTTCTTTCCTTCGCTGTTAGTGAATTGCCGTGACATTCTAGCTACTCGGAAAGACGTATTCTAACCCCTTTAGTGTTTCTTTCACCACCATTTTTGGGATTGCATCGCACTACAATTCCCTTTCCTGTATGACTCCGCATATGTACGGCAACCGTCGGAATTGGAGCCCCTGATTCCTCCAGGTAGATCATTCAAGCTGTTAAAGGCGCTTTATGGCCTAAATCAAGGCCTCTATAGCATGGAACAAATTACTGGATGGATTCTTAAAGCACTATGCAGTAATGGACTCTAGCAATGAAGAAAAATGTCTGAACATACGATAAAAAAGAACCATATTTAGTTATTAATACTGATCAATGTGTATGATATACTCATCATGGGCAGGAGATCCAAAAATTCTTTCGAAGGCCAAAAATATTTTGAATAATAGATTCAAAGTTACGGGCACGGGGCAGATAAAATGGTTTTTACTAATGAGCATGATTGATAAACGAGAGGGTATCTACATAACACAGAACTTGCACATCCACAAGATTATACAGCGATTCGACCTGACATATTCGAAGATCAACGCCGTACCTTTTTCAAAAGAACAGACTTCAAAGGGATTGTTTTCTTGATGAAGCTGATTCTAAAATTAGTAACCCATATCGCGAATTGGTTGGTTGTATACTGTATTTAAGATTTACTCGTCCAGAAATAACTCCTCTTGCTGGGTCTGAATTATTATCAAGTTTCTTGTCAGATCCGCTCAACTCACATTTGAATGCACTCTGATAACTTGATAAATATTTGAACGTAACTAAATGGTATGAACTATTCTACTGTAGGGATTATTCATCAACTACTTTCATGTATATGTAGTGGCCTCTTTGGCTGATAATATTAATACAAGGCGGTCAACTACTGGAAATCTAGCTTACGTTGGGACTAATTTGATCATGTGGTGCACTGGTCATCAACACGTCAATAGATCAGTTCGCACAGTACAGAGCGGTGTGATAATACATCGATGCTAATTCAGCGGATAATCTGGTTCAGAGTACTACTGGGTAATTTTAATAATAGACAGTCGAAGGCTGTGATAACACATGAGGATAGCAATGCATGAATTGTGCTTGTGCGTGGTGTAGGTTGATTTTTATCATCAAATCATATCATGCTAAGATATCACTATCTTAGAGAGGAAGTGCTGAGCGATGAAAGTTTTTTGACATACATGTCTACTGAGGATCAACTGGCTAATTTGTTAATCAGGCTGCTTTAAATTCGTCGGGTTGATGAATTGATGAACCAGATCATCGAGAGCCCGATGATCTTATATCTTTTCTATGGATTACTGGAATCCCATGCTGATGAGACATACGTCATCGTCAAGCAGGAGTGATGAGATATGATATTTATTAGATATTATCAATGTATTAGCTAGACACTTTAAGATTTTAAGTACTATACTAATTGCAGATAGATTTAATCGTGCAGCGCCCTCTCTTTTGCGACGAGTAGCGAATGTTGACATATAATTTTATATCATATGAGTACTACATATGAATGAACAACTATTAAAAAAAGGTCTTTACACACAGGAACTTCAACGTAGGCAAATAATGAAAATATCTTAAAAAATTGAAAATTTATTGACTTGAAAATGTAATAAAATATTCAAAAAAGATAAATAAAAAATATTCCTATGTTGTTGGAAATACACTTGTCATTGATTGACAGTGTAGTCTATTCTGTCAATTAGATTTTCAATACACTGCACTGTAATACAATGAGTGGTCAGGGTAACTTGACCACCGTCGTTTGATGGCAACGCCGTGTGATGGCAACAAAAGTGCAACAGAGTGTGTAGAAAACGCACTAGAGATGATGTGGAATAGTTTGCCCAATAATAACAAAACAACGAATTGAGTTTATCTTAACCCCTTTTTCTTCCAATTTTCAACTGATTAAAAGTCTGGGACTCAACCGACGAGCAGAGAAGGACCAAAATGGTTAATAATGAAGTTTCAACGAAGCAGTCTTGTTTAAAAGAACTTTCTCGCTACGAATTTGGCGAAGATTTCAGTATTTGGGTGCTGAATGTTTACTAGTAAATGGTCTAGAAGAAGCTCCACCGCTACTTTCCATACGAGGATAGATCCAAGTTCGTCACTGCTCAGGTAGTACAAAAACTTTCCACAATCATGAGTACTGCAACAGAAGAAGAACAAGCTGCAGAAATTGAAAATGATTTGGAAGACGAGATGGTAGCAAACAGCTATCTAATTCGCTGTCGGGCACCAGAAACGGTGCATTCTCTACAAGCAATAGAGAAAACAGGAAGTAAATGTAGTTTATGGATAGTACTAATTGAACAATGCCAGTCCACACAAAAGCATACACTTAGGGAAAATCATCAGCAGATAATAAGTATAAAGATTAAATCCACAGAAATCTTGGTATCATATCCTGGAAGATTCGAACAGATAACACAGAGGCTGGTTGGAACAACGTACTGCGTACCTGACTCACACAAATGGGGGTTTATTACGAACGGTTTATTATATGTGTATAAAACTAGTGTCAGAATGATAAATTTGTCATTAGAAAATTCACCCTATCACGAATTAATGGCAAAGATACAGGAACTAGCTAAAGAAGATGTTGGGGATCCTACCGTTCCACTGGAATGCCAACGCAAAATAAGAATTCCTTCAGCTGCATTATCAACCATAGAGCGAAAATATGTTGATAATAGAACTAAGAAGCATAAATTCAAGGGTATATGTGACTGGTTCTAAAAGACTGGACACATGAAGCATGAGTGCCTAAACAAAAAGACAGGTGAACCACAGGTAAGCCCAAGTTAAAATGAAAATATTGCACAAGAAAATGAAACAGATTTTGAATTTGCAGTTAGTACTGATGAATCCATTTTTCTAAGTAAAGACAATTCCAGAGACGATTCCTGGATTATCTATTCAGGGGCATCTCACCACTACACCGACAATGAAAGACACATTCATTATGATCACAAATCGTCACATGGAGTCGTGACTAAAGCCGGATCCAAAAATCTTGACATTAAGGCACAAGGCCAAAATTCAGCTTATGGAAAGGTAAAACTTGTTCCCAAAATTAGTATAAGTCTCATATCAGTAGGTCAATTGACAAATGACCCTGAAGTTAGTATAAAATTTGAAGGCAGAAACTGCAAAATTTCACGTAATGAAACATTGATAGAACGAGCAATAAAAGGAAAGGACAATCTCTATATAATTAGAGAAAATGGCAAAGAGAAAGTTCTAAGTGAAGAAAGGACGCAGATTGTAAAGGAAGAATCTTCTGGAGCCATTTCTGATGAATCTACATCGGAAAGTGAAGACAATGAGGATATCAACGTAGCGTCAAATGCAATGAAAAGTTGGCACCACAGACTGGGACACTTGTCAGCAAGTGGTATAAGACATCTCACTCGACTGGGATTGCTGACTGTTTCAAATAAGGACTTACGAAAACCACTCAACTGTGTAAGATTCGCACAGGGAAAGTCGTATGCCAGCGATTACAAAACGTGTCCCAAAATGCAAGGTCAGAACAAAGAGAGCACGATAAATCGTGCATTCTGACAGTTGTGGACCATTCTCGGTTCCAGAAGTCAACAAAGAATTGTCCTTTCAGACCTATATTGACCACGACACGCGAATGACAGCAACATTCTTGATGAGAGCGAAATCTCATACAATGGACACTATTGTGCGATATGTATCATTCATGCGCAATTGGGGTTATGAGGTACAAACACTCTGTACCGATCAAGAAACGGAATATAGTTCGGGAGCGATAAAGGATTATCTAAGAGCAAATGGTTTCACTCATGTTCTGACAGGAAGGGAATCTCATGCGCAGATGCATGTGGCCGAGCGTATGAACAGAATCATAAGAGAGATGGCAAGAACCATGATAATCGACGCAGGATTTACTAAATCCTGGCGGGGTCATGCCGTTATATACGCTACAACTATTAGAAACATATGCACAACTTCTACCTTTCAGAATAAGGAAACACCATACCATCGTTTCTTCTACAAGGGCCCAGACCTAAAAGTATTTAAAGTATTTGGATGAACTGCTCTCATTTATATTCCACTCCAAAATTGCACAAATCTGGACGTTACAGAAGAGAAGGGTACCATAGTTGGGATCTCTGAAGGTACTTTATGTTACAAAGTGTACTGTTACTCTACCAAAAAGATAGTAAGTGCCAGAGATGTCTCATTCATCGAGGAAGGAGATGAGCAACTATTTATCGATGAGTCGACCGAGGTAAATATGAAGAAGAACATAGACTATCCAACGACTAATGATCCAACTTCAAACACATTAGCAACCAGAGGCCGTCCTCGGAAACCCACTGAGTGGTCAGGATAACTTGACCACCGTCGTGTGATCGCAACGCCGTCGTGTGATGGAAACAAAAGTGCAACAGAGTGTGTATAAAACGGACCAGAGATGAGGTGGAGTAGTTTGCCTAATAATAAAAACAACAACGAATTGTGTTTTAAAATGTTTTTCAACGTAATCTCTAAAATAGTAAATTACAATTGATATCATAATTAAATTATGATACCAACAGTAATTTATTATTATTATTATTACAACCTTTTTGTAACAGATCATGTAAATTACTCGAGATGGCCTTTCAGCGGGCACGAGAAAATCATTAAATGATTATTATGGACCATTTTTGGACCGAAAATCGATTTTGTAGCGCTTTTCTAGCCATTCATATTCCTTTCACAGATTTGAAAACGGATGTTTGGTTCTGGAGAAATAATGCAAAATTTTAATAAAATTATTTCCCCTCTTCAATATTGAATCTGCTATTCCGAAATGACGTGCCGTCGGAGAAGTATGACGACTCTAGGTTTGTGCCGTCTTTGTAATATCTTTGTAAGACGTTTTTTAGGTACTACCTACCTGAGTATAACGCACGTCTGTTACCTTCATGGGTACATGAAAGTTCAGAGAGATTGACAATGTCCATTCGTTTTTGTGAGGCAGATAGGATTGAGCGAATGTATTTCTTATTTGATTGATATCGATAGACTTTTCAAGAAAATTAAACTCTTCGAATTCATTCGACGACGTCAATTATCGAGCACGACAGCATCCAGGCGAGTTGCGATGGAACTCGAAATTATGTTGATTAGTAATTTTAAAAGAGGCAGGCATTCAAAATAAGCCATTTAAAAGTTACTTCCATTGAATCCATTCAATGTCAAAACTAAACGATTCGTTAGTATTATCTACACTGTCTTCAACAACTTGAAGCATATCAGCAGATACAAGTGCATTTGTTCGTCGAATCCTATGCTTCACTAAGCCAAATGAACCATCACAGCGGTTTTTAGTATTGGCAGCGATTAGATATCGGAGTACAACGGAATCATTAAAACCTTCTAGAACCCTCTACGCAAGATACCAAAGTATGTAGCGGTTCAAAGTTTGACCGCTACAATTGTCTGCATGAAGATTATTGTGTTTCACTGGTGCTGACGAATTTCGCAATGTAGAAAGTAAATCAATGAAATAGTGTAACATAGACCCTACTTCATTTGCAGGATTGTGATTTGACCAGTGACCTTCCGGTAATCCGAAAATATATGACTCTCTCAAATTGCTGCAATGTATATAGAACATGTCGAACCTCAAACCAGTTACAAAATGAAGCTGACAGAACTGTCATACAAGGTGCGGTAACAGAACTTTTTCTGCAAAGTCAAATATGCAATGAACAGTATCACTATCAGGAATCTTTTTTTCTTCGTCCATCATATTCTTGTAGAATTAAATTCAGTGAGTGCATCATGACGATGAACCGGCATGCTTTGTGGAAGTGAGTTTGCAGAATCTTTATTTGGAGCTATTTGAATAGCATTACGAATAAATAAGGTGCAAAGATGCACGTGTCACCGAAATCAATTCCAATTTTATGGATTTTAATCCATGGTGCATGTTTATTCCAAGCACTGCAGAAAGAATCTTTATAGTAGTGATCAGTTGGCTTATTACTAATTTGTTTATTATGTTTTCATCAGTATGTTCTTATGAAATGCCTCCATTATTGAGGACTAACTTTCTTCGTATTTCTCGTGAACTCCTGTATGCGTAGTATGACTTGAGAGCCACTTTACTGGCTGCTTTTCTTTCGAACCTCTTCCATTCGGGCATTACATGCCATAAATTTTGGAATATCTCAAAAGAAACGCAATTGAATCGTATGATTGTATTGATAAACTCTCCCCACTATATTTATTTTTGTTATTAGGTGGTAGCTCAAACTTGTCCTGTTCTGCAATCACCTTTGCGTATGCATTCAAAGCTCTTTGATGGACTTTCACGATCGCATTTAATGCAGATTGACATACCTGAACCTCACAATTTGCAAAAATTGTTTTGTTATATCCATTTCTATCAGTAGTTGTACGACGTCGTTTCCTCCTTACTCTGTCATTATTTTCTTCTATTACATTCAGTTCGTTACGTGCATCTTTTGGAGCTGAAAGGCACACCATCATTGACTTTATCTCAGTCCGCCGGAGTGACTCTGACATCCGTCCGAGCAAAATTGCCAATGAATTGAAATTATTCTCTATACAGGGTGGATCACACCTACATTGACTCATGTAGGTGGCGTTGTGCTTCAAGGAATTTTAGTCTCTAAATTTGTACTCTGAATCTTCCGAGAAGATGTAGTTGTAGAGTTTTCTGTTGTTACACTCTTCACTGCCGATTTTCGTTTCTGTGGATAATGCAGCGCTGATGTTGAATCCGTTGATGCTGAACAAGTCATCCTCAACAAAGTCCTTTATACTGAAATCTTCATTGCACATGCTTAGTTGTGGAGGTATTGAGATGGTGAAGACAGCCTTAATGAATAATACCATCTGAAATGGCCAACGGGCGTTGTGGTTCACAAAAGGATTTTGGAGACTCGTCTTCAAAATATTTTTATAATTTGCCAATATCCCATAAAAATAAAATCCTTTACAATTTCTGTAACATCTCTCTACTTGCCTTCTCACACAATTTTTTTGCCATAATATCCAATTGGATGAGTCAAAATAATTGAACTTACACTGCTGTAATCTTCTTTCCTGGACAATTCCAGTGTTATACGTAAATAGAATCGCCCCCAAAAATCCATTTTGATGAATTGGTATGATCGGTTACATAATTGTGGTCAAGGTGTTTTTATTAATGAAATGAGAAACAGTCTTGTATATGATGGTGACTCTTTCTCTTGTAAGTGTATTTTTAGTTGATCTCAATCTGTTCATGAGTGAAATTACTTCGATGTATAGACGGACTGCGGTAAAATACGTGTGTAGGAATTCCAAAACTTATGGCAGTTATCTAACAGTCACTGTACATTAGTCACTGCAAATTACTGTAAATTATTGAATTACTTCAGTGTTCGAGTAATAGCAAATAAAACTAATAATAACCTCTTATTGTTTTCAACTCTCTGGCTTATCGATAGTAATCTAACCACCAAATAAACCAAAAAACTGCACAGATAAACAAAACTGCATGCTGCATAATGATCAATTACTCGTATTCATATCACATATCATCATGAGCCATATCACCCTGTTCATGTCTCATCTCACCATTCATGCTGTCTCTTAACTGATGTGATCAATTATGAATATTCTAATCACCTTAATTACGTACAAACTGCTTCATCAGCACAAATATGTTATTTTTCTGGAATCGAATTATTTAGTATGACAGAAATCTTCTTTTCAGTAGGAATTTGTTTAAAGGTGATTCCTCCCTCATCAATATTCTCGCGTAAATATTCATATAGTATATTAATGTGCTTGGAGATTAGTAATTTTCCTTCTCATCTTGCTAGTACAATGCATTAAACTTTTCTTCATGCATAGTGATAGGAACTTCTTGAGTCATTCCAAAATTTAACAGTAAACTCCTCAACCATATGACCACCCTCGCCGCAGAATATGAAGCAACGTACTCAGATTCGGTGGTACTGTATGTTACAAGCGTCTGTCGTTTGGAGCTCCAGTCTATAATACAATTTCCCTAGTACGCAGTAATACCAGTGGTAGATCTATTAGTTTCTATATCATTCGCCTACGAATCTTCTTTATTTATTTTCAGTTTCAGACTCAAATCATACCGAGAGTAGAACAATACTACTCATTTCTTTCCTTTCAAAAAACTTATTCATTCATTTAAATATTCCAGTGGGTTTCCCTTGGATTTGATACATATTTCGACAATTATGATGAAACAAAAGCAATATCAGGCCCTGTACAAATGCTTGTGAGAGAAGACTCCGGATTACTTTTCGATATGGGTATGTTGTGTCTTGGATCCTTCCTCAGGAAATATTAAGCGTCTAAATTCCGTATTATCATCAAGTGGAACCACACTTACCATTTAACATGTCATATTGAGTTTCTGTGGTTTGGTTTCTTTGTATTGGATATGAATTATTGATATACCTACTGATTTATAAACTATTATGACCCCTGAATACCATCTAACGTTTACCATATACCTTATCTGGAACCTCAGGTTTTACTTTTCTTTCCCTTTTTCAACACGTTGAGATCTGTTCCCATGAGTAGAATATCATCTACGTAAATAATGATCACCAATTATATTTTCCCTTCTTTTGTCTAGTGTAGAGGAACCTATCCGCATCACTGGGTTTTATACCTCCACACTGACATAGGAAGGTGTCGAGTGTGTCATACTAAACCCGATGTTCCTGCTTAAGTCCGTACAGCGCCTTAAGCAGTCTGATCTAATGTCCCTCTGGGACTAAATTCTTGTACCCTGGGCATGGGGTGACATAAATGTATTCTTCCAGAATTGCTTTTAGGAACTCCGTGATACAATCTATTTGATGTACGCGAAGATCCAGTCTGGCTTTCAGGGAGAGTATCACACGTAGATTTTCCATCTCCAATAAAGGTGCCTGAATTTGATCATAATCAATCCCATATGCATGCATGAATCCTTGGACGACCCACCTCTCTTTGTACCGTACTAATTTTCCATTTTCATCTTGGTTCTCACAAAATACCCACTGTGCAGATATTTTCTTCTTGTTTTGTGGAGTCTTTTCCAGTTTATACACACCTAGGCATTTCATGCTGTTCATCTCAGATTCACACACTATCTTCCAACGTCGTTCCTTATCTTCATCCTCCATCGCCTCTTTGTTGGTTGATGATGCTGCAGCTTCTCTATCGACGGTCTTTACGATTAATACAGCATCACTGAAACTCGCACTCCTGTTGCTACTTTTACTGTCATCTCCCTTTGAGGCGTAACTTCGTGATTTTCGGAATCAGTCATTACATTATTCGCACCTTGTCGTGCATGTTTCTGTGAATGATGTTTGTAGTGACATCATCAAAAATCTTCATTTCTCCAGCACTCTTGGAATCTTGGACGTAGTGTTTTTCATTCTTTTAGTCATTGATACTTCCTGCAGCCCTCCTTGCAGTCAGCAAATTAATGATTTCAGTTTTGAGCGTAGTAGTAATTGATTCATTTTCACGGTATTTTCTTGATACTGGACCTGTTCTTGGATCCTACTAGTCTTCCCGTTTTTAGGTTTGGTTTATGATTTCTTCTCATCTTCTGAAATCAGCCTTGTGGGTTTAGTGATCACGGCTGAATTGTCATTAGGAGTTTAATTTTCTCCTGAATTACATCGCCGTCAGTTTTAGGTTTTTGAGGCCTTCCTCATCCAAATGTAATAATTTTATTAATCGAATCTATGTTTTGGAAATTATGAAACGTCTCAATATCATTTTGGATTAGGTAATCGACATGTTCTTCTATGAAGGTCACATCTCGTTTCAGAAATATTCCACTTTTACACGTATAGTACACCTGGTAACACAGAGTACCTTCATCTAGTCCAATTAAAAACCCTCTTTCTACAGTTTTGTCAAGCTTTGATCTGTTCTGCAGTGGAACATATACCAATACAGTATATATAAATTGTTCGTACAACATGAGATCCACACTACGATTGAAGAAACTATCTAAAGGTGTTTCATTATTATTGAAGGTTGAAGTTATACATTTGTTACGTATTTCAGTTACGTGTTTTATAGAATATCTGCACCATGACTTCGTCAGGATAGCATGAAATAGCATCGTCCTCGCCATTTTATTCAAGGTACGATTCATTCGTTCTGCAATATGAAGTTGCGTGTGGGCCAATCGTCCAGGTAACTTCTTTTCCACGCATTGAATGTGCAGGTAATTCCTTCTATTCTCAGAAAATCTGCGATCGTTCTCGAGTAGTACTTAGAATCTCGATCAGTTCTTAACGTCTAAACGTTATATCCTCTGTTGTGCATCCGTGATACGTACCTTTCTATATTTTACAACGTTTAAGTTTTCGTTTTCATCAGTAACTTGGCATTCATACGCGTAAAATCGTCCACATATGTTTCAAAATATATATCACTATTGGATTCAAGGATGGATAACGGACCACAGGTTTCTAAGTGTATCCGTTCACCTGGTCGTTTCGTTCTCAGTTTTTTTGCCTTCCTTTTATTTTCATGTGCGCTTTACCTGTTTGGAATTTTACGTAATTAAATTTTCGGTGTTGATCAGATCTGCGAATCTGTACTTTACCAAGTCGGGCTAATTGGTAAATTACGCTCTTGGACAGGTGTACAAGTCGGTTATGCCAGTCCCATGATTGATTGTCGTCATTTTAGCCGTTGAAGGTATCTTCTTCACTCGAGCTGCTTCTTTCATCTTCACTTATGCGGATATCCTTCTGAATTATCGCAGTATTCTCCTGCTCCTACATAGCTTTTATAGTGATCAGAATCGTTCCAGATCCACCTGCATCTTCTATCCTGTATATATTTACTTGTCCTCCAGTTACTCGCACCATTACACTTTCTCCTTTAAAAAACTACATCATGGTTCTTCAGACTGGACGCTTACCTCAGGATCATGTTTGAGCTGGTTTACTGGTAGTAAGTTCTTTCCATTCTTTAGAACAACTTTGAGCACCCTGTACCTTCCATGAGTTCCTCTACTTTTAATTGTCAAATTCTCTGAACCAGCCGTCGTTAATGTACCCATCTATCGTTTATAGTTCTCGATCTAAACCACTTTTAGATAAATGATGTGACGCTTTAGAGTAGATGATCCAGTCCTTTCTGTTGGCTACATGATCATCTCCCTTAATATAAACATTTTTCTGTTGACGTACACTCTTTTGTAAGATTTGCAGCAGGGTCTGAACATTTTCCCTTAGATTTCAAATCTAAATACTTTCCTTTGGATTTTAAATCTAAAGGAACATTTTCAGGCCCTATGGGAAAGCCTGAGTTAGGCGTTCCCTCCAATCTTTCCCTCCAATCTTCACTGTTCTGCCCCCTGTTTAAAGCACCAATGACACTTCTCATTAAACTTGTATGGCTTTTTCATTTGTTTGTATCTCCTTTGTTCATTCCTGTTCAAAGCAGCAGATGATTTAACCACACGACTCTTGTCGTTCAAATGTCACCGTCGGATCACCATTTTCTTCAATTGACAACTCCTGTAGTTTTTCCATTAATTTGGAGTAAGTAAATCCTTCACAGAATATGTTAATTATCCTTACAATATTTTTTATACATCTATAAGTCACCTGGTCAGCATACCCCAGCTATGTGCTTCTTGATTTTCGAATGATGTACCACTCAGTCTACTTGTTAAAGCCTTCACACTTTCTCTGTATGAAATCAAACTTTCTTTATTCTTCATTTGTACCGTGATCAATTGAGTATGGATTTCTCGAAGGTTATGTTCGTCCACTTCTTGACATTACATGACGGGTTCATCCCAGATAGCGGTGAGTTCATTCTCATCAGCCATCAAATTCAGAGACTGAACGATTTCTGGCGTTAGGCATCTTTCGAGATTACTTTGTGCTAGAATCAATTATTTCCCGTACTTTTCCTCGGTGACTTTTTTCTCTTCCTGTGTCCATTTATTTCACGTTCCGGGACAACTATGGCAGAGTATGCCTTTGACTTTTTGTTTTACGGTAAGTACTAATGGAATTCCTGTTCTACCATTTCATTATAGAAATGAATTACCCGATGTTAACATTCTGACCCAGTTCGAAGCGATTGAATCCCCGTAAACCTGATCCACTACTATCATCCTTTAGACTACTCATTTCTTTTTTGGCCTTTTTATGTAGATTAGGTTGTAATCGTGTTGTCGTGCTTCTTTTGTTTGTATCAAAATAATTCAAACTCCAACATCAGAATTGCCAATTTGTGGTATACACCGGATAGTGTATGTAATGTTACTCTTGAAAAAATGTCACAAAAATAATGTTAGTAACATTATTTATGTATTTCCAACTCTTTATGAAAAGTAATTAATGGTACAAACTTTAATGAAAAGAATTATTTAAATAGGAGGGTTAATCAATGTAACCGATGTTTTTAAAAAATCAGTTGTTTTTTTAAAAAATCAGTTTTTAAAGAAAATTAGAACAAATTATAGAACAAACTCCGATTTATTTGATTTCAATGATGCGATCTGACGTTTATCCCACTGGGTGATAGCCTTGTAACGTCCTGCAGAGGAGTTTGACTTTTTGAAATTCTGAGAAATCCATGCCATGCATTTCTCAGAAATTCATAAATTCAAACCACTCCGCAGGACATTACAAGGCTATTATTTATTACCATTTCATTACAAACTTTCAAATTCAAGTTCTAAAATTCGTGAATTTTTGGTCATTCTGTGTGAAAAACGGATCAGGATCCCTTTTCTCACATTCATTTAAAATACGGACGAAAAAATGTCGACATCGTGCTCTCCAATAATTGGCGCTATCACCCTTGTAGCGTTATAAATACCCAATACTTCTGATAAAACCTGTCACCTCACATCATATGATTCCCCAAGAACACAAGCTACCATTTTACCCTCAACACCCGGTTTGGAAACGGATTCCCTTAGCTCAACGATTCTCAAAGCACAATTGCACATGACATTATTGAAAAAATCAAAGTTTACAAGATTAATGGTTCGTGAAGCGGTTCTTTCAAGCACTGAGACAAATATTCCGTCCAAAACAATTAAAGAGCTTCCACAGTATTCAAAATCTAGGCATTCTGCAGACTATATGCGTTCGTTCCAAAAGGCTTTGCATTACCGCGGTAATTTACTTTCGGCAGTGCCATCATCTAGTCAGCGAAGGGAACTAATAATGTATGTGCGAAGCGCAACTTTAATTGGAAAGCTTCGAGCTCGCACGAAGTCGATAAAAGGTTATGGTAACAGAT
>JAULBU010034097.1:0-15893 GCA_032358235.1 Odonthalia washingtoniensis
GCAAGTCCGCTAACTGCTCTTCGGTGGGAATGTATCCAGGGCGATCTCCTTACTGAGTACCGTTTCATTAAGGTAGTGATACCTTAATGAAATGTGCTTGGACGTTAGAAATTTGCTCTCACCACGAGCCAACACCATACATACTCGATTGTCCTCGTGCACAATTGGTGCATTCTTCTGTTCATCTCGGAGTTCCCACAACAAACTTCTGAACTAAATTACCAGACGCCTGGCAGATTTGGCTGTTATATGATCAGCCTCCGCCTGTGGTGCTATTGGCCGCCAATTAAGTGACACTGAGCTCAATTCCAAGTTGACACCTTTTGTCATGCTCAGACACGTTTTCCTGTCACGCTTGTCATGTTTTCAGCGTTTGACCTAATTCGGGAAATTGGTCCATCGGCCACGTGTTTTCCGGACAGCTGTACAACCAGTACAGCACCTCACTGTATTAGATGTACTGTACGCACCCCTTTCGCCATCAGGAGACGAATGAAGCGTACTAAAGGGGTTGCTCATCATGTTTTACTTTAATGATAATAAACACAAGCGTTTCTCAGACTTCATCTACCCCCGAACTTGCATTCGTCGAAACCGACAAAGCTCTTTCGGCTCTAATAGATCGTCCGCTGCGCCAGAGTTAGCCCACTCCTCCGTCTTACAAGCGTGAATACGAACCGGCGATCGTAAGCCGCGTCAGATTTGTTAACCGCTCCAACAGCCTCCCTTCTCACGGAGTGAGTCTTGGGCCATCGCGCCATCCATTTCGACGCACATCTCACGACCATCTGAACAACGTCGTCTTTCTACTACACCAGCACCTTACACCCGCAGGGACGACAGCCAACTACTTACTCAGTATCATCCTACCTCCTACTACAGTGTTAGTCCACTACACCAGTTTATAAGCGAGTACATGAACCGGCGATTGTTAGCCGCGTCAGCACGGGTAACCGCTCTAAACGACTCCCTCCTCACGGAGTAAGACTTTGGACGATTACGCCGCCCGTTTCGACGTGAACTCTACATCCATTAGATTTACGTCATATAGCTACTACACCTGCGTCTTACACAGGCGGGGAAGACAGCCATCTACTTGCTTCAATCCCCATCTTACCTCCACTATTTGGTGGAGTGCGAATCATACGAGCTACTCGGAATGGAGGGCCCCGAACGCCCTCCCGTGTCTCGTTAGCTCCCCATTCCGGGGGTGCATAAAATTACACCGTCGTGCTATGCGCAATGATCTTTTGGCGTTTTGATACCCTATCAACCAGATGCCTCCCCCGATATATGCCAGTATGCTGGTGGTTGAACGCGTT
The DNA here is from genome assembly GCA_032358235.1 of Odonthalia washingtoniensis. NCBI lineage: Eukaryota > Rhodophyta > Florideophyceae > Ceramiales > Rhodomelaceae > Odonthalia > Odonthalia washingtoniensis. Next base: position 1,323 of record JAULBU010034097.1, read on the forward strand.
TCGATGTCGTTAGCCCATGAGGCATCGAAATAAACGAGAAATTTGGATTTACTGTTGTCACCAGCGTAGAAGAGCGCTAGTTCCTTTGTCTCCTTGAGATAATTCACCACCCTCTTCAAGCAGATCACAATGCCTTTCGTGAACATCGGATACAAAACGCGAGAGTTCTGACACTACCAGAAAGATATAAGTACGAGTGATAACACTTAGGTAGAGCAGAAATACAACTAATTTGTGATAGGGGAAGTCCTTCTTCGGATCGCTGTCTTCCGAAAATATCAACTGCTTGAAATTTATGTCCTTTGACAAAGGCACCAATTTCACCTTTGAATCCTGTATATTGAAACTTTCCAGAATCTTATTGATGTATAGGGTTTGTGACTCGTAAATCCCTTCTTGTTTATGTACTAAATTCACCGCCTAAAACCAATGTACTGCACCCATGCCCGTCATTTTGAAGCGTGCGTTTAACACTTTCTTTGTTTTCAAAAGTGCATGAGCATCATCAGCAAGTACGATAAAATTGTCCACATTTATTCAAATTTCCATCCCTCAACTCCCATTTTTGTATCTCGTATGCAGACATTTCTTTGAAATCGGAGCAAACATGCCAGAGCATTCTTTTAGAAATTTATCCAGAAGTTGGTTCCAAACCCTCGATGCTTGTTTCAAACTATAGAGGGACTTCAATATTCTTGTGGATTTACCTTTTGGTACCAGAACCTCACATTCTGGAGGGATCTCGACGTATACTACGTCATCCAGCACAGCATTTAGGAATGCTATGCTGACATCCATTTGATTAATTTTAAGGTTCAACTTGACGGCCAGTGACAAGAGCACCCTTAAGGTGGATTGTCTGGATAGAGGCACAGGGGTTAGATCATAATACAACCCTTGCGCTTGCATGTATCCTTTGACTACCCATCGTACATTGTGCTTGATTACGCATCCTGCCTCGTCCTCCTTGACGCGGAGAACCCAACCCCAGTCAAGTTCTTTTCTACCTGGCGGTGCATAAGAGTTCATACACACGCAAGATTTTAAGTGACTCTAATTAATCAATACAGACGCGCCCACTCAATTGCTTCTTCTGAATGAATTGAATATTTGTTGGTTTCAGTAACTTTAACTTACTTTTCAAGTGACTTTGCGCTTAGTGCGGCTTCGTTAATTGTGATGGAAAAGTGTTCAACTTCTGCAGCTTTTTACCGCACTGACTCAGCTACCTATTGCTGAACCGACTTGTCTACAGGGTTTTTCTTAATTTTGTTTCTGGATCCAGGTGGGCGTCCTCTCCTTTTTGATCTTTAAATCCATCGTTGCAGTTTCATCAGGTTCACCAGTGACGTTGTCATTGTTAACTTTTACACTTTCTCCTTCAATGACGTTGGTTACTGTCACAACATTGTTATTGTTGTCTATCGATGTATAGTCAATGAGCTTCATATGTAACTTTTATTCTCGAAAAGTGCCGAAAAAAAGTTGTTTTTCGGTTACCGAAAACACCGGAAAAATCATGTACAGTTGTAGGCTTTTTTAGGGACTACTTTTCGGGAATCTTGTCAATAAAGTTTTGATAATTTCCAAATTTTTTAATAATTACTGCACTGTTACAGTAGTACTATAATTTGATGTACAAAAAACTTTAAAGTGTACTACATGTTACATTTCTTTCATTTAATATTATTTTGAATATATTTGGAACCATTTTTTTCCAAAAACATTTCGGTGTTTTCGAGCCCGTGTACCAAAATCACCCAAACATTCATTGGAAAACAGAAATAAGTCACATGATGACTGTAAATTTTGTCAGAATTGTGTGGAAAAATTTACGAAAAGTATGTTTTATTCCGAGAACAATTTGGTATTTATCGCATTTTTTGTAAAAACGTTCATTTTTATAAATTGTTTTGGAAAAAGAGTTTATTATTTATACCTTTGTTATTTAAATAAATGGTATTCTTCATTACCATTTGCATTGTAATTTATACCAAAATCACCAAAACACAGTATGACCATGCCTTTGACTTCGGTGACTCCACAGGTGACGAAAACGTGGCCGCTGCTTCATCTATGTCGTTGCATTTTGGTTCGTTGATGATGACAGTATGTGTGAATTTATGCTGTGGTGTCGATTTCCGATGTTTTTGTTCTTTGTAGACGTCAAGCGGTGAGATTGTTTCCCATCGAAGAACAGAAAAATCTGATGTTGCCTATTTCTTGGATTGTTTTCATTATCATTTTTCGATGATGGACACACAAGTCCAATTTCTAAACTGGGATCGTCATTATGTTTGAACTGTTCAAAAGTAGTTTAAGTGTTTTCTTGGGGATGGAGAAACCGTCATGGTCTCTCACATGATGTGAATAGTCTCCAACACCCTGAGGTACACAGATGAACGATGCGTCAGAAGATACTACGTGCCCACGAACTAGCCCGTTTGCAAAACTCAATGATTAAAACGCTGTATTTGCCATCAGTTCCTCGTCATCGTGAGCATAGGGTCGAATAGTTCTGTGTACATCCATTGCCCCATTCACTTAGGAAATGTCCGTGTATACCAGAAGCACATGTTCAATGACTGGTTGAAATGTTTATTTTTCGATTTTGATGATAAATTCCTATCGTCATTTGTTTCTGATGCTCCGTTCAAAGAAAATATTTGAATTCCTCCAGTCCATGCTCCGTCATATGCATTTACGAGAATATCATGCTGCCGTGGTACATCCATATCAACACCATTGAAAAACTTATTATCACAAGAAAAGTAGGCGTAAGGCGCTAGGTCATGCGAACTACAAGTTCTATATCACCACATTTTTCCGACATAAGTTGCCACCGACCGTAGTAATCCTGGTCCGGAATTGGCAAATTTTTATCCCATCTTGTACTATCGAATTTAGACGCTCTATTCCGTGCTGACATATAATAGAACGAGTTCTGTAGTGCAGATAAAGCATCTTCCTTCATGTCGGAGGATAGTGAATTCTTGGAACGATATGGCAAGAAAGTCACAACGTCATCCATTGAGAACACATTTGTTGCATCTTCTGTACTTGGACGGAAATTTATGCAATAGTTATATTTTTTGCGCGTATAACTCGCTTCTACACCGACATCTTTGAATTATTTTACTTTACGAGGTTTATTTTCACGTTCATCAGTCGTTCATCTTCCTTTCTCTTTCATGTCGCGACAAGGTGCGTTCATATTGCACGACATAAGCATTGTCATCAACAACGAGAAGAATGGAACCATATTCTAAAAAAAGTACAATGAAGGACAAACTGTGCGTTGTACTGAATCTTGTTGTTCGGGCGAACGGTGCAAATTGTTTTCGTACTTTTAACGTTTCCAACATCAAAAACACTCGCTGTTCCGTACTCTCAACGATGATAATATAAAATGAAAGAAAACGGAGGTTAGAAAAATTAGCATAGCATAAATGAAGCAAGTACTAAAATGTAGAAACTTACCTTGTACTTTTCACATGCGAGTATTGTCGTGTACGATATATAGGCAAACGAATAAACCAAACATTACAAACGTGAAGCACATACTACTAAAGTAATGAGAAATTACAAACCGGAGAAGCAATAGATTCCTTATCAGCTTCTGGTTCCCAAACAAACATTCGCTTATGGGCTGACTCACTAAGTAATAAATCGCAAATCCACATGACACAATCCACATAGTGTTTATGTGTTTTCCTAGTAGCAAAAATAGGAAATTGATACATAGCGGATTTTGCATTTTCTAGTACCAGTTTCATCAATATAATCTTCCGGTCCGTTACACTCAATTCAGCAATACGATGAGATTCTTGAATAGTAAATACAACTTTATCATCACCATAAATATCCCAAACACAAATACTCAGTTGATCAAAAAAACCATGACCATACCGGAAGGTCACAGCAGAAATTGAAATCCCAGACCTGGCTCCAGCACCAACAACGGTACGTCCTGTACCCGACCCTTTAACTGATCCACTCATGTCATTAGCTACAAACCCCGCAGCTGCTGGAAGTGTTAGTCCCGAGGATGTAGCTGCAGTAATGTCATTTTTAACTGCAAGTGAAGTGGATCAGAACTCTCCTGCTTCATCCGCCAATGTTAACCCTACCACCAATATTAAAATCGGTAGTAACAATACTGAAACGAAATATACTGCTATAGTTGCTGATAGTGCAGATGCGAGGCCGGAGACTCATGTACCATCATTGTTGCTTGGAGTAGGAAGTACGGCGGCACCAACAGAACTTATCAAAGAAGACTCCACGAAACTATCTGATGCATACACATCTGGGGAAAACAACTATAATACGATACCTAACTCATCATTTCAGCCAACTCCCACACGCACATATTTCGTTCTAAATGTACAAAAAAGCATCTCATATACGACTAGTACCTACACCTTAACGCCACAATAAATCACTAGATCAACAAGGGTTAGCATCTTGGTCGAAGAAATTCAACATCGCCGAATAGCTGTTAAGCTAATCTAGCTTATCCTTCCTATCCTACGGGTACCCATTATTATAGATAAATATATGTCTATTGTAGTCAGAATCCTATATTGTTATAGCTACGTGATTTACTAAATTGTATGTCTCTTCGCAACCCGTGGGTGAGCGGGATAACCTATTGACCTACTACCTCAAGTAGGTTCACTGGTTAATAGATTGAAGACACGTGAGAGGCTTCGTCAACTCTGGTTTCGCAGTTGACCACGAGCGCAAGGCAATAAAATGCGCGGGAACTGCACTACTCGTTGCGCTGATAGTTAGTCAGCCTAGGCGTGGGTGGTCAGATTAATCCTCCCCGGCTTGATTCCACCTTCCGATGTGAACTCGTTTGATTTGAAATATTTTTTAATTAATTTCTACCGTTTTCAACTCTGATCCTCCCATCCTCCTTGAGATGGAATTAAGTATATGAACGAAAAGTCTCGTCTGAAGTAACACGTGTAGTGGAAATGTTGCAGAAAGAACAACGATTCAAATTCAAGTATTTCTTCGAATTAAGTAATTCACACATGTGAGATAACACGTGTTGGGTTCTAGCCATGGATTTCAACTTGCTTTGTAGGTAAGTCTATCCGAGTTTCTTTGATTCCGTATTTTCATGGGGTACCGTAGTGGGTGATGGATTTCATGAATTACTGTAGGGGATGTTAGGATGCCACCTGTACATTTCGTTGGAGGTTTTTGTAGTATCGTTTCCTTCAGTATGCAGTGTCAATAGCGTACTGGTGGGTGGCGTTTTGGTAGTTTCTACTCCTTTTCATCTTTTCGCTTTTTGCGCACACCACTCTCGGATCGTTATTTGCGTCGCTTCTCTGCTGTGTTTGTTCATCTCCGTTTCACCCGCTAGTCATGAATTCCTTCATACATGGAGTTCTCTTCGTCACCTGTCCTATATGCGTATTATTGTATCCCTGTCAGTACCGTCTGCGTCATTCGTTTTTTACATGCGTTCTGTCATTATTTACTCATAATTTCGTCCGATTCTCTCTTTGTTGCCATTATCGTTCCTTTCTTTATAATATTACTTGGTTTTATGAATCCCCATATCCTTCAACTTCCTCTACTCTATTCATTACTAACGTCAAGCATCATCCACATATCAATGTACATCATCATCCTATTATCAATCATCATCATCATCCTAATTATCAATCCTCATCTCTAAGATCTTCATCCACCTCACCATCAATCACAACGATCATTATCCCTTTCACCGCTCCATATCATCGCACGAAGAGGTCATCGATGTTTCACATCGACACTACAAGGACTTCATTTTGTGCGATGATGTTCCCCATTGCTGTGGTTTTAATGAAAACCTGTTTAATTCCATTATCTGGTATTGTGGTGAAGTTTTAGATAAGACTGGTTTTGTTAACTAGTCTGTCGGGTTGGTGTTACCGTGGATCCATGCAATCCTGTTTAACTTTCCTTCATCGTAGCTTTGGCGGAGGATCAATATGTAGATTTGAAGTCTTCGGTCTGTGGTGGACCCGTCTTTAGAAACAACGTTGAACACTTTGTTACTATCTACCATTGATTCTATTTTCAACAGACGTCCCAATATTTCTTGAACCAAATCCTTTACGAAGAAAGAGTAATCGAATCCAAGAGCCATGGCCTGAATTTACGCGGCCATAACAGATAGTGCTATGCGTCGGTTGGATCCATAATGGATTATGTTGCGTTGTTAAAATCGTCTACCATAAGTAACAAATAGCCAAGTTGGCTTTTGAGTCCTGCGGAATTCGCAAATGATGCGTCTGATAATAATACAATTTCAGCGATGGAAAGTCCAACTGGATGTATTTCAGCCCGAGTTCCGCGGTATCTTGCGAGAAGTTTATCGTCTTATTTATATATTTGTATTACAAATCAGTCGTTGGATCGGGCCTGATGCTATTGATTGTATAGGGACATATATGTCGGGTCTGACATTAACCCCCTACTGGGCTAGTGCACGTTGGCTCACAAAGTCATCCTGTGTTTCTGGATGCTTTAGTCTACCTTTCTTATCCTGTTGATTGATGTGGAAGACTTTAGTTGGTTTTGAATTTAACATAATGCCGTTGAAAAAAGTTGCTTTTGGTGTGATCTTAGTTCTGGGTTTGCATCTGAACGAAGCGGATGCCAATTCTTCGGTTTTCAGAAAATCGTCGGAACCGAAACACAACGAGTTATCTACCTGGAGGAGTATGAGCCCATCAAGGTTGCCTTTCCTTTCTTTTATCAATACGCATGGATCAGGTTTCGCTCTTCTCATGTTGATAGTCTCAAGATGGTGTTGTAGGTGAGTTAAGAACCAATGCAGCCTGGATTCTGGGATTCCTTAAAGCGATTTGACGACCCTCAACAAATATCCATCAGGTAATCTCAGTTTCTTCGGTGATTTTATGTATACCTCCCGCTCCAAATCTGTATGAGATTTGATATACGCCTGTTCTATATCGCGGGTATAAGATCTCAAAGTAGGCATGGAAGCGGCTATTGATAATGTAATGCGTTGTAATAGATGATTGGTACACTAAAGGATATGATCCCGAAGTAGAATATTTCGATATTATTAAAAACGAATTGATGGTTGATGACGAAGAAGATGAAGTTGTTGATAAATATAGAACGGAAGATAATCGTAAACTAGAATTATTAAATAAGACGAGGAGGGAGGAAGAACCGAAACTGAAATGGGAAACTGAAAATAAGGACCATTTGCTTTGTCCATATGGACATATTCACATAGAAAATGAAAATGAAAACCCTGAAAAGAACTAGCAGGATCGAATTATAGGTTTGTTAGATCAACGACGCATACGCTGTTAAATTGGTTAACATGAGGAAATGAGAAAATAGTCGTACTTGAAAGGACATTAACGGAAGAAGGCGATAATGAACCAGATGAAACATACGTTGGTCAATTAGTATCAAATAAGAAGAAGTAGTTAACACGATTAAGATGGAAACCAGGACCTATCCATTCCACCGATTGGTTGTTTGAGACACTTGTTCATACCACTTGCAGGGCAATATGACGATTACATTGGAAACCATTTTGAGAACGACATTTGGGATATCTGTACATGGTGATAATGTATCGAAAAGCGTCAAAATGCCTAATTAAATCAAGATGTGTAAGAAAAGACGAAGATAAAGAACCATATGATGATAGTGGTAGAAATAAAAATATCGACGGCACGGTGATGATGAATGAAATAGATGAACCAATTCATAATAGTAAAAGAGGCGACAACAGGAACAATAAAAGTAGGATGATGATGAGGATACGCAATGGAATAAATGTACCTCTTATGTATATATATATATATATTAACAACGATATGGTGCCAATATATGAATTATTAGACGCACCTGAAATGACAATAAATGAAACAGCGAATGATGGATATTACATAGACGAAGATTTGAATAATAATAACAATTGGTGTTATTGATTGAAGCCGAAGACGCAATTACGGCGATTATCCTAAAACCCGGGGGCTCAAATGCGCAAATAGTTTGGTAAATTTAGTTGCAGTGGAAGACAATCATTTATGTAGACGGTGGAGTCGTCAATATGGATGAAGACAACATTGATGATTTGTCGTAGTGGAGATGTCAGTGATGGTAGTTGGAGAACGAAAAAAGAGACATGAACGAGAAACGATTTCAGTAAAGTGAACCGACTACGATTTGAAAGGATTTCAATTTACAGTGTAATAATTTGACCCAAAAAAGTACAGTACTACAAAAATTTAGATATAATTCAAATAATTTAAGTTTCAATCAGGATCAATCATCATAAACATGTATGTGCAATGGCACTGTAAATGAATAGCATTGTAATTGATTATTCGTGTGGCTATCATCATAATGAATTATTTATTCAATCTACAACGTGTGACACATATATGGTACCATTGTAACATATAAGAGGCAAAACGAAAATCGTACTGTTAAAAGTTACCATCATTTCGATTTGAAGTTTTCCTGATTCAGTCGGAAAAAACCTGATGGAAGTAATTTATTTACTACATTAGAGTAGCAAGTGACCAATAAACTGGCACGCTGGGGTTACAACCGTCACCTGATCATTATTTCTGGTTGAAACTTCCAGAATATGTGCATCTTTGTTTAAAAACGATGAATTCATGAATTTGAACGGCTATTTCTTCTCCCCTGTAACAGGAATCTCAGTCTATATCTTACTTCATATCAATCTCCAGCCTTCTTTGGTTTAACTTTTGTACTTGAACAGTTGTTTATTATTATTCTACCTGGTAAGATCTTATCGTAACTACATAGCTGTTTCAACAATCCTCTCAAACCACAGAGCCGTTCAACAATCCTCTCAAACTGCACTGACACTGACGTGTGAACCATTAGATAATCTGCATATCCTCCGTGATGCCACCTGTTTTTAGCTAAGATCTCTCTTAGAAGAAACTACCAACTGTTGCAACGGTTTTGATCCCTCTTGTGAACTATTGACTATTCTGCATCCCCTGACGATAACGGATTCAAAACAGTCATATTTGTTAAGAAATCTATCAATATCAAAAGCCAAGGTTTTCTCATTGTTCTTTCCTATCTTCAAACCATTTCATATTCTACTGCTTCCGACTATACAATCATATCACCACTCCACAAACTTTTCAAACTTTGTATTACTTCAGATCTGTCATCATATCAATCGACAATATTTTTGGTTTATCTATTATCAATTGAAATATGTCACCACTACAAGGAAGTAACAAGAGAAACAGTAAGAAAAGTCAGGAAAACAATAGGAAGATGGTGATGATGATGATAATGATTTGTCTGTTCATGTTAATGATGAAATTACTCATAGTCCGCGTGAAGCGAGACGCCCCAATCGTGACTCTTCTCTATCACGACTATAAAGACGAAACAGTAAGAAAATTCAGGAAAGAATATGAAGGATGGTGGCGAAGATGATGATGATGTTATTGATGAAGTTACTCATAGTCTGCGTAGAATGAGACGCCCCAATCTTAATTCTTCTCTGTCACGACTACAAAAGCGAAACAGGAGGAAAGGAAAAAAATCGGAACGATGATAATGATAACAGTGACGATGATTTATCTGTTCCTGATAATGATGGAATTAACCTTATTCCGCGTTCAATGAGTTCCGTAGAACAATTGACTGGGGTTGAAAATAGTACTGTCTCCATACCAATTGACAAGTATAACGATATGACAGCTGATTGTGAATACAACAAAATAATTACCTCGCAACTCATGCGAAGTATAAAGCTGTACCAAGAGAAGATAAGTCTTTTGAAAAGGAACAATTAAAAGCTAAGAATAAATGCTGAGTTTGCGGAAACCTTTACAACTACGAACGAATCAACATGTAGTATTTGTAAAAGAACTTTCAATGGAAACAAGGAACATCTCAAAATGGAGATGGCTGAAAAGATGTTGCCAAGTGAATTATCCAAACATATTAAAAGACCTTTTGATAGAATAACGTTTTACGTACTTCAGTAGGTTTCGGAGGTTGTTTTTTCATCATTTTATGATATGAAATCAAATCAAGGTTGGAATCCTAATATAAGAAATGATGATGCAGAGGATGTACAGGACAGGGACGGGAGAGAAAGATTTACCGAGGTTACTGCGTTTGACAAGAAGGTTGTGCGTGACGGTTCGTTTAATCCACTGGGGAGTCCCGTTATGGATTACATAAACAAAAGTTAGGGACGTATTGAAGTTAAATAGCTGTATTATCCTCACCGTCCAATAGAAGAATCGCAAGATGTGGAAATGCTTACATCATCTGTTGATACCGTGTCTAATTTTATAGAACAATGTGCTACACATTTCCTTCGCTCTCACTTCAAAATTGAGAAAGAACAATCTGTAAAAACTGAGGAGTTATCTATACATTTGCTTCTGAGAGCGAAGTATTGATAAGAATATTCGAATCAGCTTCTTCATGTTGTATATGTGGCCGAAAAGCGAAGGTGAAACAATTGTATTTTTCATGTCTTGGATATGGTGATATAGTTTCTTCTGCTAGTGACAAACAAGGTGATGATGAAGGTAGTCATATGAATTCTAAGGAATTTTCAGAAGCTTATAACCAGTTACACCAAGTGCGTTCTAATGGTTACAGAGATACGACATTTTGGAGAACAAGCAGTTTTTCAGACATTTGTTCGAGCGGTTGTAACAAAGATTATAAGATAAATGATGATGGAGTTGATACATTGTTTCGAAAGAAACCAGAAAGAATTTCATTCCGGGAGTTTAGAAAACGAATTTAAAATATGATGGAGATGCCACGTTAATGTCAATTACAAGAATGGACACGATCGTGACATCAATTGCCGACTCCTTTAAACGTGTAGCAGAGGAATATGAAGGGCTTAATGTACCAATCAATGAGTATGAAAATGATGAAGAAATAATTCTTGCAACTCCATCATCAAACCCAACTCCATCTTCAACTTCAAATGAAATGAAATTTAAATTGAAGGGTAGTATAATTACTTCAGATACCAGAAGAATACTGACACGACTTCTGCCTATAGCAGCCCCAATTTTATTGAATGATGGAATGGAAAGTGTAAAGAAATTTAAAGAAAATAAAATGAATAATAAAATCGAAGAGTTTCAAGTTGAATCACCAGAATTTGGTTCAGAGATAGATAGACTACAAAACCATTATCGAAAATACACTTTGGCTTTCAAACATCCTATTAAGAACAAGTATTATATGATTGTTGATGCCAATACATTTTCTAAGTGTATAGGTTCACCGTACGGTGTAGTATCAGACTGTTATATTCTGCAATCACCTTCTTTGGACACACCATGCAAGTATTTTAGATCTGAGGATCGAGTTGATGTTGATGTATTGAATGAAAGCGATGAGGAAGAAGAAGTACATCAATATGTAGATAGTTATTTGGACGTAATGATTTATTCATCATCTTGTGATGATGAGAAAGAAAAATATATAGACAGACGAGGAAAAGTAACTACAACGTCGAGCGAACTAGAATTGAATGAGATTTTAGAAGAATATTTCGACACATCGGATGAAAGGAATAGGTATGAAACGACTAGTAGTTTCAGAGGAAAAGGAACGTGAAAGGACGTGAACTTCGAAAATGTGGTGGAAAAGAGGAAGAATTTAAAAAGAAACGAATATTGAACAGAAGCGATGAAGAATATGATCATGTGAATGAACGAATAGTTCGAAGACCAAGTAATAGAAAAAGGATTTCTTCATGAAAGGTTGAGATAAATCAGATTGAAGAATTCAAATATCTATGCTATTAATGAATCATGTCATTCTCTTGTTTATTTTCATACAATGCACAACGTGGTTTCAAAAATCGATTGACATAGAAAATATTTGCTGCCCATCCAGTCTCAAGGTTTCTCAGCTTATCATATTCAACCTTTCTCTTCACTTCGTTTGAAATGACATTCATTTCCGTATCTGTGGGAACTAAGTTCAGTTTTCCTCTAATAGCGTCTATGAGTACAAGATCAAAAACCTTTATGGGACGCGTTTGTCCCAGTTCTCCTTCTGTTCTTTGCCACTGCAGCCTTATACAGTTCAACACTGCATCTATTCCGTCAACATGTATCTTTTTTGATGGTACAACTTCTAAAAACTTTACAAATCATAATTCTTCATCTATTGGTCTTTTAGAATCATCAGAGTTGTTTTTACGGTGATGTTTACATAATCCATCACTCCGAATACGTATAAAAGACAACACTTTTGCAAACCATATTCTCATATATCCATCTGGAACAGGTATATCATCATGAACTTCAGCCTCAATCATTACAGAGTCCAGACGAGGATCTCTAGACTGATAAAATTTCTTCTTCGCAACAGTGGTTACACTATTTGAGATATTCCTAATTTTGATTTTGGAATGAAGACTTCATTCCAACTACTATCCATCTCATTCAGAAATAAAACATTGTATCCAGATACGAATGCAGAACATGGAAGAACCATTGTGCCGATTATGGATTCTGGTAAACTGTATTCTTTCTCACCCAACCGTTCTCGAAGGAGAATGATTAGAATTAGCACGCCTTATTCTTCCAAAACATCCCCCAAATCGATCAAGTATGTTTTTAATGTATTTTTTGTGGTCAGTACATTCTGTTTCTTATACATTTCAAGGTACAATGTCTCTAAATCATACAAAGTTATAGAAACCCACTTTTAACTAAGAAAGCACCATCCCCTCGAACGACATTTACCCTAATTGGATTCGCGTTAATATTTACATTATTTTCTCCTTGTTTGGAATTTATACCCATAGGTCTATTGTAAAAATTTGAACATTGTGAAAATCGTTCATCTTGTTTTCTCATTGTTCCATACATCGCATCACCAGTTCTTTTTGACGTTTTTTCATAGTCTGCCTTCACCCATTTGTGTGTCATCTCATACAAATCACCACCCATGTAACAAATCCCACCTGTCCTTCTCAAGTCAGTGAATACATGATCTAATAAGTGCCACTTCGATGTGCCCATACGAGATTTTTGGTAACGTTCAAATACACTCTTAATAATAGTTTTAAAGTCTTGTATACTTAGATATAGCCTTCTCAAAGCTTCATCTGTGAACCCAGGCGTGCGTCCACGACAGCTTATATCGTTCAGAAGATTAACATAGTAAATACAGTTGTCAAGGGCGCTTTTGTCGTTTCCCCGCAACACCGATCAATAATTGCATCCAGAAAAGGAGAAACCGCATCAATTATGTCGATGTCGGATGCTTCTAACATACGGAGGATGCCACTGTCAGTAAAAAGACCTGACAGATTTTCATTGATGAGAAGTCCACATGTAGGTCATATCCAATAGAAAGTTTCTCAACATTAGAAAGAAAACCGTTAATAAGCAGCAGTATTAACTTACGGATTGTCTTAAATGACCTCTTATCACCATTTGCATTTCTAATTGAAGTAGAAAATCTTTTTCGTCCTTTAACATGATACTTGCTGTTTCTTTTATCATTCTGGAAAATCCAAGTGACAAATTATACATTGTCTCAAATGTGAAAATTGAATATAAGTCAATGGCCGGATGAATAGAAATCAACGGAAAAGTGGAGAGAACGGGTGGAATTGTTAGCATAGAAAGGGAATGAAATTCATCCAAAACAGCTATGTCACCGAGATGTAGGCGATGAAGAATTTGATTGCTTCTTCGTATAGTCCGTTCACACGTAGTAGTGAAGGAGCCAAGTTCGTTTCGTCGAACATCACAGCGATAGCAACGGGATAACGGTGTATTGTTTCGCTTGACAATGGTCATATCTTTTGCTTCTGGTAGATCAGCGATGTAAGAATAAATAACAATGTGGGATCTTAAAATAAATCTTTCTTTTGTATTAAAAAACTAAACCCTCTACAGCTATGTTAGTAATAGAACTTGAAGAGAAGTTAAAGCTCTTATGAAATGGTTTCAACATATCTACACTTTTGATTAATTTACCTGATGGAGATTGAATACCAAATTTTCCAGAGTTGGCCACTTCATCCTCATCAGCATTATAATATCTAACCGGAAGATATGAAAAAACAGTTTTCTTTTCAACAATTTGATTTCGGTGTGCAGATTCCTAGAAATTCAAAAGATTCAAATGAATAGGATAAAAACTGAAATGTGACGCATTAAAAGATGTCACTGACTTATCACTATACAATTGTAAAAATGCAACAAATGATTCTTCTCAATGTTTTTCATTCCTTCGCCAATAAACGTTTTCATCCTTGCTCTCCTTAATTGCATCTCTCACCACTTTGGCAGCCTTTCCTAGATCCGAATTCATGGGATGACTCCTAAAATTACTTTTAAATGATTGTAAAATAATATACCCATAGTTAGTTGAAATTATCTGCCGTTTAAAATTTTCCACCGGATCACGCAACTATACTTCAAAACTGATGCCCTCTTTTGTCTGTATTTTAGATTGTTTGAAGCCATCCCTTTCAAGATCATTTGAAAAGAACTCCCGTCTATGTCT